>JBAMYA010097626.1:0-20837 GCA_037176975.1 Arrhamphus sclerolepis | reverse complement strand
TATATATGTATGTATATAATATTACATTCTCACATGGAACCTTTATTTGCTACTACATAATAAGTCATTCAAATTCTGTTAAGTTATATGGTATTTCATGTTTGTTTGTGGCTCACAAGACTACATTTTTGGATGATTTGTCAACATTTAAACATTTGCCATTTCCAACCGCAGCATAAGTTGTAGTTAGATTTTAGAGAAGCAAGTCATAGCTGACCAACAACTTGACATCAGCCTCTCCCACACAGCCAATGGCACCGCTGCTCGCCTTTGCTCAGTAATACTTTACAAACAGCGGTTGTGAACAGCTTTATCAGCGAGTGCTTACAAATTGCAAGCCAGCGTCATGGAACCAAAAGAGGGCTGACGGTGCTGTTGTTCCGAACAGATATCGACAAGAGAATAAATATTGACAATATCCAGAACCCTGCATTGGCTTTTAAAAACGTCTCCAGCATGGACTGAAGAACTTAGCATGTTGTTTCTTGTGGATGAGTGAATAAAACACGATACAATAATGAATTCATTCTATGTGGAATACAAAAATTAAACTGACTGTCTACAGTTATGCTTTCTTTAACCGTTTAAGATGACGGCTACAGTTTCTTAAACGGTAAACATATTTTTCGGGGCTGTTCTGTCTTTTCTTTACACTACAACTTTATCTGGTCTCATCAACCCGACTGCTTACCGTTTCATCGCTTGTGTAGAAGCGCTGCATCACTGTATTCAGTAACCACAACATAACCATTTTGCTTGTGTTGATGGTGGTATTTAAGATGTGCGTGTGTGCCATTATGTGTTGACCACACGTACGTAGTGGAATTTAAAGTGGTGTATCCGGAAGGACACTCAGGAATACAGGCCCCATCGTGGATGACGTATTCAGAACAGCTGGCTTCCCGGTCCTGGTTCTGTTGTTTCAACTGCTTACACTGGTTGTGAAGATTCTAGATTTAAAACAAGGACAATACATGGAGAATGTAAGCCCAACACATGTACATGTGCACAAAAAAATTAAAAAGTAAAGACTTTCCTTATTACTAACCTGGCAGAAAGAAAAGCTGACGCAGCGCCAGCCTGTGTAGACGTAGTATCCAGGAGGACATTTCTCCACACAGGTGTTCTCGTGCTGGAGGTTCCTGCAGGCCACACAGCTGCTGGCATTACCTGGATGAGAACAGCTCCCCAGACACTGGTCATGGCAGCACTCGCCGTCGAGGGTACACGCGCATTTATGCTGGCACACTGAGGAAAAGCAGAATGACAAGAGAAAGAGGTGTAAATATCACGTTAATACATGTGGAATCGTGGCCACGCTTCATCGCCCTCCTTTTTCACTAGTGTCACCTTAAGTATATGACAATTCGGGAGGAAAAAATGGGGATAAAACCATTATGTACGAGTATCAATATGTAGAAGCAAAATTATATAAATACAAAGAGCACAAGATTAACCAAGCATATATGATGTTTTATGACATTCGTAACAGCTCAAAACGGCAAAACAGAGAAATACAAAGCAAAGTCATACAATCAAAATGACTGTCACATATGGTTTTGCTGAGAGCAGCACAAGCAGAATTTACATACAGATATGTAAGCATGGCTGCACAGACTATATGCATGTGTTCTCTCAGCATTCTTGCACTGGTGGCTGATATTTACATCCAACAAAGGAGCTTATTATCCTACACAGACGTAGACACTTACAGAACCAGTGGCTACATGTTATGCCGATCAAAATTCAAAATAAAACTCCATCTCTAAACAGTTGGTTAACATTCAATTGAACTTTCACCGATTGTCCAGCTCACACCCATGAGAGGGTGAACGAACACAATTTACACTCGATAGTCAACAGAAGCAGTCTGAAGCACCATGGAAACAACCATAACTGCTGAAAGGCTAATCATTACGTGCATTTTGCTAATCTGAGCCTTCATTTGACCTATTGGGAAAAAGCATTTGGTCACAGAGTCTGATTATCAATAGTGATCAGGATAGCAGTCACCTCTGGCCTGTGCTCTGTGTCTATCTGATACCGGCTTGTTGTGGGCCAGTTGAAACTCATTAGATCTCACATTATAGTGGGTACTGACCTTTTCATGAGCTGCATGTACAAGCTAAATGCAAAAGGAATAGAGGAATAGATTCACTGGCTGGAAGACTTTTAGCAAGTTAGTATGTTCAGTGTGAGTTTAGTTTGAAGTAATGAAAATCAGTTGATGAATGGCAAATACTGGTAAATTCAGTTGGAAGGGGAGCAGGCCAGTATCAGCAGCTTAAGGCGCCATTATACTTCACCGGCTCCATCACTCCATAGACACACAGTCGTGTCAACAGAGACGTGGGACTTTCAGACTTCTCCGTTGCGTGGAGTGTTGCAAAGCAGTTCTCCACCAGGACGAAAGGTGGTGTAGCGTTATTTTCCAGAGACCGGCCTATCATCCCATGATGTCTATGGTTGTGGATTGTTTATTTACCTCGGCCTGCCACACACAGACACACAGGGAATAACGGAGACAGAAAGAGAGCGACTTGTGACAGAGCAGGAACTGATCGACATTGAGCAGCAAATGCTCCATGATCAAACTCAGCTGGTCACACTCTCACGACACTTTTAAATATGGACTTGTTGTTGTAAGATAAGGAAACCAGAGGAGTGAGATTGCGGAAACAATGTAGTTAGCTGACCAATAACAGGCTTGCATTATCTGTAGGCTCTCCGTCATTTTCAACAGACAGTTAAAAAATTGGGGAAGTATCTGTCATCCGTTGGAGCGCTGGTCGGATAGGGCTTCGTCTTCATGTTGACGGATACAGAGAAGCATATATTAAGCTTTAGGCATTAGGACATCAACAAGATTTTCAAATGAAAGCTGCAGCTATTGATGAACATATCTAAGAGGTGAGAGAAAATTAAAGAGAGATAAAACTCTCGAAAGAATTTACTTTCCAATCCCCCTGAGAAAATAGCAACATATTTTGCCCAGATTTAACGTCCAACTGAGTTTCCTGTCCGAAACCATGCTTTAATCACCATCTCTCACTGTGCTAACACTGTCCTGTCAGCTCTGATACCATTTAACAACTGAACCAAACAGTGTCAGGGCAAGAAGCAGACACAGACCAAACAAAAAGCTGAAAACATCTTTAACACAGTTTCACCATGCTTTAAAATTACTCGAAAAGGCAACTTGCTACTTCAAATAAACAGCAAGTAAATGAAGATACAACTTTGTTTTACATCTTATTTACACAATTATAAGCAGGGGAAAGGTTATTTGGGAATATATCACACTGCTGAAAATGTGTGCAGCGGGGGCACTGTCTGCCAGTCTTAGTGGGATGCCATTTCTGTGAGGCAATCACATGATTTCTCATTGACAAGGATACAGCTATGACCCCCTGTTTCTGCACTGGAAGGCTGCCCATTGTACTGCCTGAGTAGAAGCAGAGAGGACAGACAGGGTTGTGGCAGCAGGGGATAGAGAAACAGTGGGATAATGAGGTTGAAGCAAAGAGCAATAATAAGGGGGGCAGGGGGTTGCATCTATGGAGAGGGAGAGTGACTAATGCAGAAAAAACAACATATCCGACCTCTGGGGTAGTTCACGCAGGGGTCGCTCCACTACGTTTTCTTTACTATGAGCTGTAAACTCGCCACCGCACACAATCGTCTCCGACAGAGAAAAATGCATAGCTCTTGTGCAGCCCTCCCCCTCCTGTCTGTCTGTTGTGTGTACGTGCTATGACCACGGCATCACGCAACAGAGCACGCTCCCGGATCCAGTTCCAGCTGAGGATCCATGCCGGAGTGCCACTCCAGCCTCAGATCCACCCTCAGCTTCAGCCAATGTGTTTGCTGGCTGGGGGAGGCAGCCATTCAGTGGGCTCTTCCATGTCAGGGAGGAGAGACGCCCAGATTTAACCCTGCCCTTGCTGGGGCAGACAGGGGGCAGACTCGCCTAAGAAGCCAGCATCCCAGGGAAGACTCGAGTGCTGCTGTTTCAGAGGGCACACAACAAGCTTCATAAATAAATAAATATTCCAAAAACAGAGATGGGTGGAGCTATACAGAATCACAAAAGTGTGCCATTTTACTTTAGCTTTTGGTTTTTTCTATTCTTTCCTCACAGGTACAGATGGAGGTAATCTTGCGTCTGTGTCTCAGAAGGGAGCATTACAGTGGAATAACACCACTACTGCAGCAGGATTATTCCCTATTCTGCTCACGCTAGCACCTAGCTAGCTGTTATGCCAAACATGCTCCACTCAGCTCACTCATTCATTCATCCCCTCCTCTTCCTCGTCCTCCACTGTCCTCTCAACCCCCTCCTCTCCACCACCACCGCCTCACCCAGCTCTGCACCACTATCTATTGCTCTATCTGCCTGCCTGCCTTTCTAGGCCACTCAGCCCCTCCCACTTTCATTCATACAACGCCTTGTTTTGTTTTCATCCTGGCTGGATTTGGTGGGGGAGGAGGGAAGGAGGCATGGGATGGAGGGATAATTTCACTGGCACTTCAACAACGAGACAAGGCGGCAGTAGTATCCTGGAGAGGTTATCTCTCACTAAGATAAACATGTATGACAAACCTTACTGTCATTCAATAATTTGCTTGCCACTTCCCTACACACACACACACACACACACATGCACACACACACACAGTTCCAGTAAAGGCTTTAAATGCAAAGCCTGATCAAAGGTGTGCTGTGTTTATCTTCCATTTGGCTGTAGCAGTAAAAAGCTCTGGCTGCTCAGTCCCCAGGGAAGGAACATGGGAGAAGTCACACAGCCAATAGCGTGCAGCCACACACTGCAACACTTCCTGCTCTTAACACATAAAACCTCCCCTTTAATTGGCAGTGTTGTCTAAAGGCAAAAGTGCTGGGAACAATAACAAACACGTTTTTACCCCAGAGCCATTTACTCAGGTGAACACATGCACGTACATGCTCTGCCATCCTCTTCCACACATACACACAGCTGCAGGATTCACGTTTACTATATTAGGCCACGGTGGGAGTCCTAAGCTTCAAAAGCTTTGCTATAAATGCTCTGAGTGATCTGATGTAAGACTTTTGCCTTGAGACAGTTGGAGAGAGACGAGGGGGGAAGAGGGGATAGATTGTAAACAAAAACACACTGATTTTTGGGAAGTGGAGAGTGACGCCATCCACAAAAATGTGTACATGAAAGAGCAAGCATGAACATACACAGATACAACATATTCTAATACATTGTGTTATTTGTATTAACTCTGGTGGACAAAAAAATGAGCGGCAGGGAAATTAAGTGAGAGGGAGAAGGGAGGAAAAAGAATAATGGTAACATAAACCTTGTGAGTTTTCTGGTCACAATGGCATCAGATCTTTAAGTACGATCTCATATTAGCCTTGAGTCCCTCATAGACATAGTAAAACTCCACCATGTCCTGTATTCCCCATCGACAAAATAGCCCCTCTTCTTTACCGTACACTGAATCAATAATGACCATAAGGACACATGTAACACTACAGATATATCTACATATCTTTAATGTCTTAATTTCAGTCATTAACTAGAAGTAATTATTTAAAAACAAAACTTGACCTCGGAGTTTAATTTATGTAGTGATGCAGAGTCTTTGGTTATAAAATACAGGTTCTTGAATAGTAACGAATATCATATTGCATTTCTGCCAAAATATTGTTCTCTCTAATTCTTGGGAGTGACGTAAGCCTGACGCTACTCTGGGTTTCAACCATGAAAACACATTCCTGAAATGAATTTTAAAGCAACACTTTTAATAACCCAATTTTCTTTTTATCAAGTAAGATGAAAGAAGTACAAATACATGCACATAAAGAGATCCATTAGTAAAGTTAAATCAGTGTTGGGCTAACGCTTGCTATATAGCATTAAATACCACCCCCCCTCCAGGAAGTCGTGCTAACCAGAAAAGAAAGTGCACAATGTGAACAATGAATTTAATATATGGTACCATCGCTCTGAAAAAAGCCACATAGCTTCTGCCAATAGGAAAGGAATAAACTCCATCATTTCAGCAGGTTAGGACCATTAAATCAATAAATAAATGCTTTCATTTTTTTTTTTTTTTTTAAGAAAATAAAACAATCAGTGTGCATTAGTAGTATAGTATTTAAAAAACACAATTTCCTAGAGCCAATCCACATACAGTAGTATGAAGCAAACTCTAGCTGTGATGAAAGCTTCCTAGTTAAAATAAGTTCTCTGGAACTAACTGGCATTTCCTTAGAAGTGGGTCAATGAATCAGCAATAACAGAATAAGTAAACAACGAGATAACCGTCAGGAATAACAAACTGAGAACAGAGCACTACTCCTTCTCCCGTTCTATCAGCTATATTTATACGTTCCTGCAGATCTGTCACCGAGACACTGACAACAATGACACTCTTTGGTGTTGCTTTATAAAGTGTGCATGACTCACATACTGAGGCCTGAATACAAACCAGTAAATGTTTGGACATTTAAACATGCCTGCAGACCAGCTCAGCGCAGGGGCTCATCTTTGGACAACACACTCATCGCGTTGTAATGGAGTTAGGTGGTTAACCACGCCATAACGTTCACTACTGATTCATGTCACGGAGTTTAAACGGCTTGACAGACCGCGTATTATTTAGCAAGTAAGCCGACGCAGTCACAGGCACAAAACGCTAGCTGAGACAGTTAAAATAAATACATAAATAAATAACTGTCACATTCAAAAACATTTCAAGTCACAAAACTACACTTATGAAAGGACAGAGCAGAGCGCCCTGACCAGAAACGGTCTTTTCGTTTAAAATGTGGCCAAAGGACTCGGAGGGTTGTGACAATTGGAGGGTTAAAACAAAGCTATGGAACAAAGCTACGTATAAGGATTTAGTTTGACCTGTAGAATTTCTTTTAAATTGATTTTTTTTTTTTTAAACCAATCTATTTTGAATTCTCATATCATGGTTTACATAATACATTATTAAGACATAACATAGGAGACATTTTCTTCCTCATGTCATATACCTGTCACATCTGTCTCAACATGTCTGATTTCTCACTTACATAAACAGTAGCTCTCCTGATTCTCATATTAACAAAAGAAAGATTGTTCGCATAAACGAAAGAAAGAAAACATTTAAAACAGAAGCCATAACATCTGTTTTTGATGGCAGGGATTCAAACCAGATCACTTTGTTACACTCGGATTAAAAAGGCTGCAGTACCTGCATGTAACTCATCCAGCAGATTCAGAGGAAACTTGATCGTACTCTGCAAAAGCTGCTGCAAATGAAAACTAAAATGTCTGATCTAAGCAACTAGAAGTTTCTTGCTTTGCTCAAAGAAGTTTGAGAGTAGTTGTTGAAGGAGAGAAGCCCCCATCCCCCTCACCCCCACTTCATTTGCTACAGCTTAGATAGCATTGAAAGCAAAATAAATCAGTGTTGAATCTAGCCTGGCCTGATACACAAACATAAACAGTTGTGACGATAAAATAAAAGAGTGAATTTGGCTTAATGAGCATGATTTTACTCCCTGCTTTGTCTCCCCGTTCATTGATTTCCTTGTCTGCATCTTCCTGTGTGCTGGCCAGCCCTGCTAGACCTTCCTGTTACCATGGAGATGAGTCCAGACATAGACTGACTGCAGTAATTAGTTGTGTGCTCCCAAAAGGCATTTTCTAAGATTCCCTAGTCATCATTTCTTGTCTTTCATCAAAATGTCTTTTTTTTACTTGTTCTCTTCTGTCATCTGTCTCTCTTCTCCTGTTGACCCTCCCCTAACGCTTTTCCGTCTCCTCATGTCCAGCTGCTGCAGTCTCTAGCCTTGGTTGACAATTCTGCTCATCCAGAAAGCCACAGCCCCATTATGCCACTCCCTCATTCTTTTTTTTTTTCTTTTTTTTTACCCCACAAAACTTCCCTTTTTTTATGCCATCCGTTCTACACACCTATCACCATCCCTCTGAAGCATCCCTTTTATCTGCGACAACCCTCTGTTCACAGCTTCATTTGCAGACTCATCCTTCTTCTCCTACTTGTCCATGTCATGTCTTTAATTTTGTCACACTGCCACCAGCTCCAGCATTACTGCTGCACGCTGCACTTTTTCCTGACATCTCGATGCAAACATCAAACACGTGCACAAACCAGCAGGGAGTGTGCACATATTTATGCAGAAGCTGCTGCAGTCAATGCAGATTTACTTTCTCCTTCTCTCTTCCACATACACAGAGAAAGTCAGTTAAAAGTGAGAAAAGCAACTGAAATCAATGCGTATGAACAACATGAACATACACATGCAGACAAAGTGATAACATGGGTTTTGCTGACTGGACAGTTTGGTGGCAGGGAGTGAACATCTGGATCTACATCCTCATGGTTTTCCTTCAAATCAAAGGCAAAGAATCACACACATCCATACACACACACACACACACACACAAAAAAAAAGATTTAATCAACAGAATCTCAGCACCCTGTGTAGGCTGCTGTCTGGTTCAGTGATCTCTATGATTTATGGAGCCCGAGAGACACACGTGTAAACACCGTGGACTACACTGGGACACAATCAACGTCAGCCAGGCTTGTGTCTCCTATCTGACTGATGGAATTGTGATTTCTACCGCTGTCACAAAAAATTGTCAGTAATGACCCAACAATCACCTATAGTACATTCTGCCGTCAATCAAAACGCAGGGTAGAACTGCAGACACGTCTTTCATTGCGGCAAGACGACATCTGGATTCTATCACAGATTCACAAAGATCTAATCACATCACAGAGGAGAATAAACGTGGATTGATTGGGTGACACAAAAAAAACACATTTATGGAAGAATAAGAAGTTTGGAAATGCACAAAAAAATAAAATAAAACATGAAACATAAATATTGTAAGACAAAGACGGAAAAAGGAAAGATAGTGGAAGCCTTTGACTTTGTGTCAAACTCATTTGACGTGGAGGGAAAATGAAAGAAGACACATGATTAAAACAGAATAAAATAAAGCAAATTGGACAGGAATTCGCAAAAATTAAACGGGCAAGTTACAAAGAATAATTTCCAAATCATAAAGATATTACTATACTGGAATGTTTTGACAGTTGTATATTTCATAATTTCTTGCTCTTTTACAGATGAACTGTTTTGGGTCATTTTCATCCTTCCATACTTTGGTGTCATTTTTCAAATTGTATTTATGGTAACTTAGATAAATGAACACAGGTATTTCAATCATTGGTGCTGAGTGGTGGCCCAGTCGTGACAAAGGTGTTTTTTAATCATTCCTTTACTTCCTCAATGTCCCATTATCTCTTCATCACAGCCGCAGAAAGAATTGGGGAGTAAAAGGCATGGAGAGAACTCAAACTGCTTTCTCTGTTCTCGCTTGACATAGAAAAATGTTTATCAAAGAGCTGATTGTCACAGATCCCGTCTCCTTTTCTTTTCCAGGTTACCTTAAGTTTCAGGGGCCTTGAGTTCAGTTGGTCTTTAAAATTAGGGAGAGGAGACTCCTTTTAGTCCATCATGCCACTGGTTGAATTTGCTGGGGTAAAAAATGGGGTGGGAAATATACATTTACATTGCTATTTAATAAAGTTGTCAAATACCATTACTATGCTTTCATTATGATGAGCATTGGGCCCATATTCAAATAGTTTCTACTCCCTAAAATGTCATTGTCATGTCAAATGTCATGTTATTCGTTTAAATAAAAGATAAAATGTTATGATTGCACCTGATGACTTAATCAGTGTGTGATTTTGGGATAGATTGTCTAGACATAATTAAAAAGAAATCTGTGTAGATCTCTACAGACAGAGAGGTGCTGTGTGAGTGTGTGTGTGTGAGGTTTGTAGTGTACAAGCAGTTTAAATGGTCAACAAGACTAGAAAATTTGATTGTCGGAGATTAAATTTTTTTGTGTCAGTTAATGCATCATATGCACAACACTTTTTTGCCCTTCCCCCATCGAGTAATGCGTCAGTCTAGAATGCTAACATATCCTGTTTATATTTTGTACGTCAGGTTAAGAGAGAAAATACTCTGTAACCTGCAGTTTTGGAGGAAATGTTCAAAGTTTCTCAAACTTGAATGGACAAACCAAATTTTGGATGCTCTCAGTTATAGTTCCTGGAAAGAGATCTGTAATCTTCCAAAACTGGAAAGGGCAAGTCATGGCTAAAAGAAAAATTAGTAATGGGAATTTGGCGAAGGAAACAACTGTCTGTACATCTCTTCTAACAGTTATCAGTTTGATGGAGAAGGAAAGTTTTTTGTCTCAACATTTCAACTCCATTCTTAAAATTCTTACCCAGAATGGCAGATTGCTCAGAGAATAAAAAAAAAAAATGTTAAACTGAGCAAACAAGGAAATGAACCCACGCAGGAACACACACAAGTAGAGTGAGCTTAATCCTTTGTCTGCTCAATACACTCATAGAAAAACACAAACATGTTCAGTGCTGGAGTGTTTCTCCAGGCTGACCAGCTGCACTGAGCAGTAGGCACAGTGAGGGGGCCGGGGCGGGACGGCTGCAGTGCAGATGCTAGCTGTCCTATTTCATATTCACAGCACTGCACTAAGCAAAGCTACGGTACACAGACAGTCACACGCAAATACTGGTATGCACACGCATATGCCCACAGAGCAGACACCACCACAAAAATACAATATGACAGCTGACAAAGGAGCTAAATTTTTCTCAGATGTTTGGTTTTGGCTTGTTTCTTTTTGTTGTTTTTTGGTGGGGGGGGGGCTAAATCGAGTACAGTCATAAGGATTTAATTTAAAGCCTACGTGTTTATTTGTGTTGAGGTGACCGAGTTAAGAACACAAGGCTTGTCCTTGACATTTGACAAATCTAAGAGCTCCCATTCTGTCCATCCCCTCTTTCCCTTCACATCCCACAAGGTCTCAGGAAGGTGTTTTGTTCTGGAAGAAAGAAGGGAAACTCTCCATCACAGCTAAGAGAAACAGGGTTGTCACAAGGAGACACACACACGGACACTTTCCCTCGTATCACTGCCAAAACACACCATAAATACTGTACACAGGTCACATGTTTCAGACACGTGAATGTCAAGCATCGCTCCTTTGCTTTGGGTTGAGCGACCCTCCCTTCCTGCACCTTGACCCCCGACCCATGGAGATCAACATTAACATTGCCAGCTCTGAATCAAACTGGAATTATAAATAACACTACTTGTTTAAGTTAAACCTACAAATGGATAAAACAACATTTATTAATATTCATTATTTTAACTTTCCAAAATTCTGTTATAAAAACATTGTGTATTAAAAACAATGTCTGTGTTATATGTGTAAATAATATGAAAGTTTAGATAAATCCTTCAACAATGTAAAAATACATAGCTGTGCTATTACCAGACTGAGGAGCTGAAATAGGTTTCAAGGGCCAATGAACCTAAAACACACTTGCGCCATAACTATGGATTGTAGAATTTATACTTAGCCCACAATAATAGAAGCGGCCGAACGGAGCGCCATTATCTCTTACAATCACATCAGACTGACAGGGCCTCAGTTTGACCTCAAAATGAGAACAGTTTCTCTAACAGAGCAAGAACAGAACAAGCTATTCGGAAAAAAACGCAGAAACAACTGGCCAGGAGCATCCTGGGCCAAATCACAGGGATTCATTATGGAGAGTGTGCAGCTTCCAGCGTGGATACGCCGCATGCACAAACCAGTTGGGCTTCTGCAGATGCACATGCAGTTCCTTCTATAAGTGCCTGCGTCAAAGCTTTCCATGCATAAATCCATGTAACTGATAACTGCAGAGGTGTTGTGTTCATGCTGTGTTTAAAAAAAAAGCCTAAGAGTTTTCTCTTAGGCTTTTTTTAAATTTTATTTTTTTACCCTGAATATGAGACTGGTGTAGGAGTGTGCAGTTGGTGCATGGCTACGAATCTTTGGCTGCACTCAGTTGTCTCCAGGGGGACCCACTGGTCCCACTGTGGATTGTTGAAGACAAAGAAAATTGCTTCACATGTTATCACTTTATCACTTTTATGTTGTATTGTTTCTAAAGGAGTGTACCAAAACAACACTAGCAATTAAAAAGGTGCTAATTAATCCTCTAAAGCAGCAGCAGCAGCAAACAGAGTAAGTTTCCATATCAGCTTTATTTTTAAGCCAAATCTAAGTCAAAACCCATTTGACAGACACTGACATGATTCAATCAATCATCCCAGCATCTCACCTCAACAACAGCAGTTATTTCTGGCAACAAGCAGCACATTCAGGTACCAAAGAAATACTTGACAAATCATGACTACTACAGCTTAATGGGCAGTGAGACTCAACAAAATCCTAAAAAAAATAATCCAGTATGAAAGCACAGAAGCATCACTTCTGTGTATGGACCATGTGGAAATAGTCTGTATACCACAGAGTTTACAATGCTCATTTACTAGGACAATCCATCGCTCAAACATGTCCTTGCTTCATGTCTAATGCAGCACATTGTACTCTAAAAGATACTAAAGCAGATAAAACTATGTGAGCACAAGGTAATGTAAATTTCATGCTTTCATGCATCAGCACCAACTGTAATATACACAGACCAAACAGATACCACTCTGGTGTACTGATATGTAAACAGTGATATTGGGAGGGAGTGAGAGAAAGAGAGACGAGTGGAAATGCAGAAGGTGAAAACTGAGTGCGACATGCAAAAAAAAAACAAAAAAAAAAACACTGATACAGATGCAGAAAAGAAGTGAGTGGTGGATGAAGTGAGGGGGGCCGGGCAGAAGAGAGTTGCTCAAAGGGAGGGAGGAGGGAGCAAAGGCGCTAAAAGGGAGAGGCATGAGAGCCAATGTGCAAAGGACAGAACAAGAGCAGACGGTGCAGGCACATGGCCATTACGAGAGAAACAATTTGTGAAACTGCAGCCAAGATTTAAGAGTCTGGGATAAAGAGAGCTCCAATTTGGCCCTCCTATCCATCAATCATCTCTGAAACAGAAAAAAAATCCTGAACAAGGCTCGCATTTGCTTTCCTCTCCCTTCACAGGGTTCTGAGAGACATCTCTTGAAATACGTTATTTAATCAGTTTCCCGAAGATGGTATCCACAGACACATGATAAGTGGACAAAAAGAAATCTGCAGTGCCTTCTGATGAAATCCTAAACAGAGCACAGTCTCCATTCTGAATACTGGAATTAACATTTTTCCGAGGGAGTTTTTCAGAGACGTCATCATTGTCCTGCTTGTTCAGAGACCAACCCTAACAGGTCTGTGGACACTTATTACACACAGGTGGACTTCATTTGATAACTTTCTTTCTGAGGGTAACTGGAAGCAAAAAAAATCTAAATTTAGTGCAGGCTCCAAAATAAAGTATGTAGATACATATAGAATACAATAGAAGCTTTACTGTCATTACGCATTAAGTATACAATTAAACCTTAAATGTGTATATGGATGAAGTAAATAAATTGTATGAAATATCTATTCATATGAACAATTTTTAAGAAGCTTTTTAAATTTTATTTCAACTTCACCAATTTCGCCAGTTAATTTCCCCTAAAAATAATATAACTTGCAGACTACATGATGCAATGTAATAGAAAAAATGTTTTTACAGGACACAGACTTTAATAGTCTTTTTAAACAAACTTCTTTTTTTTTTCTTTTTCTTTTTAAAAACAACAACAAATGTCTATATTCTGTCATGAACTTTAAATTCCTCATCTATTTTCTTAAAGATTCACGATAAACTGTGATGCAAACCCATCTCTTTTGCATAAATTTTAAAATAGCTGCAACACAAAATCAACGCGTTTCTTGTTTAGAAAATTTTGAGACCAAACAACTAGAGGAATGAAAGCAGGAATTCAGCAAGTTTCTTTGCACAGAAATGTTTTCACTTTCTCACTTTTCTGTCTGTCTTTCACACATCGGTTCAGTCTGATAAATCTGCAAACTGTGAAACTGCAGCTGTGATGAGGATCTGGCTTTTACACCTCTGCATATGCACAGCCCTTCATTTTATTGTCTCTTTGAATTACATGAGAGACACAGAGCAGTTTTCTCAGCTGAATCAGACTGCCAGTTCTTACAAGTGTGACCTGCTGATTAATATCTTCTAAGAACTATAATTCACAGCAAAAAAGAAAACTGAACTATATATTTGACATAAAACAGCAGACGCTGACTCATAAAACAGTGGACACCGAATCAGATGCCATAGCTTACCAAGCTAAATACTGGAACCAGTAAGCAGCTAGCTGGTAGGACTGTGTTTTTCTTTTAATTTACACATAGGATGTTTAAAGTGGTTTTCAAGATATAAAGAAAAGATGTTAGTTTATACACACTGTGGTGCACAGATATTTGAAATCGTTTTGCCTTTTACAAATCAAACATGCATGTGAGCATGTTTGCATATATGCGTACGGCATACATCCAACAGTGCGGATTTGTTAGAAACAAAACCATAAAATCTCATCTGCTAGGGAAGAGATTTTGCTTAAAGCTTGGTTTGTTTTATTTATTTATTTATTTATTTTTAACTATGACTGATTTGATATTTACAATCCCATACTTGGCGAGAATTTCATATTAACTGCAAACTGTTTGGACATAGAGGTTCTTATTTTTGGCATCTACTGCATCTCGATCTCACACACAGCTATGGCTGGATTTGCCATGATGTGGACACTCAGCAGAAAGTAGAGGGGATCTGCGTCCTGAGCCTGATTCAGTGAGATGACAGGTTTGGACACATGGCCACCTTTAGGGGGCTTCCTGGGAAAACAAAACCAGGCTAACGGATTTACACAGCCAGTGACAGCTAGAAGATAATGGTCCAATCACATATACATGTGTGTATACGTATACATATATATGTATACACACATATACATTTTCTAAAATCAGGTCGCAGTGTGTACATGTGCACATATGTACATACATAATTCATGTACATCACACTTAGGAAAAACAGAACAAAGCACACACACATTACAAGGCTAACAGGGTGTCATGGGACTTAAGAGGCCCTGCTTATCCTTTGAGGGGCAGGTGTCATCAGCCTCTACGTAAGTGACACACAAAGATTGGAAAAACCTTTTACTAGCATACAGTCAGTGCAGGTAAAAGGCCAGAAACCTATACCATCAGACCATACTTGTGCCTCATTTTAAAGGGGCTGATGTAACAGATGTAAATAAGAAAAACAGGCTTAAAAAAAAAAAAAAGCTGGTAACTGGTGTTTATTTCAATGTCACTCTGACCTGTGCCTCATTAAAATACATTAAATAATACACAAAAGTACCCAGGAGAGACCTTCTGCTTGAGGTCAATGAGGGAAAAAACCCGACCACATAACTGACATTCAACACCCAACTCTCAAAACATTTGGTATCAACTCCTTTTATCAAAAGAAGCAACAGAACTCAGAGCAGACATGGGCATCTCTGATTCATTTTTGCTGTTATACTACAGTCAGTGCTTTTTGAATATTTCAGCTTAGATGCTAAAACAGTTTGCGATGAAGATGAAGGGCAGGATGAAACTTCTCAGCAACCCTATTGTTCATGAAAAGCTGCAAAGCCAAAGTGGTTCTGACACCATTTTTAGTCCATTTGCAGGATTTAGCAACGTATATACAACATCACGCCCTGTAAACGAATTGATCTGAGGCTAACTAAAAAAGAACTCATTTACACTCATCTAGCAAGCTCTGTGAGAGAACAAGAATTGTGTCTCTCAATGCTGCCAAAACAAACATAAAGGGAAAAAACAGCGTGCCTGCGGCTCTGCTGGCTACTATACAGTCGTTATTCTAAGATATGCTGCTGTTCCCAAGATCTCTGTGAAAGAGAAAACAAACATTTGCATGTGATTAAAAAAAAAAAAAAAAATCAGATTGTAGCAATTACATACTTGCACTGTCAATTAATAACATACAGATCTGATTACACTACGTGATCCAGCTAGTAAACACTAAAAACACTCACAGGTGGGACAAATAACAACAATCACATCTTGGTTGATGTCTCGTTTGTGCTCAGTGACAAATTCAATAAGAAAACATGATGAAACTGTTAAATGAAACATAATATGTCTAAATTTAGTGTCCTTTGTTAGTTCTTTGAATGTAGTCTCACTGTGAGAAAGCTTAGTAAAACCCTCTACATCCACAAAGATCTAATGAAGGGCGAGACAGAGCAACTTGCAACGATATAGTCTGCTACGCAACCCCACAGCTACTTTTCTGCAGTTCAGCAAGGTGCTTTTAGTCAGTTTATCTCTGTCAGCATCCATCCATTCCCATCTAAAAACATGCTGTTCCCAGTGTAGCGATATAGAACACCAGACAGTACCTCCTACAGACATGCGTCTCATCAAAGCCAAGCGATTGTCTAGATCCATCAACTGTTTATGGATAACCAGCGGAGTCAAAAAGAGACAGGTATGGACACAGACAGCAGAGCACCGACTTTCAAGTTTAATAAGCGGGCCTTAAAGGACGTAGCGAGTCATTCAGATGAACACTGCTGGGCATTTGCATTGTGATTGAAACCTTCACTCCCACATTTAGTCTTTTCGTTCAAACACCAGTCTCCTGATATTTTAACACAAATGACCACAGACAGCCTACCTTGAACTTGACTGAACTGACGCAACAGCTGGCCAGCAGATGGGAGGTGATTCATTTTCTCTGCTGCATGCTAGCTTGCTGCAGCCTGGACCTCATTGTTCAGTCACATGTGTGCGTTTTGATTCATTTTTTGAGGCCAACACTTGAAATAGATGTACTGTGCCAGTTGGACCTTTTTCCACCGACCTTAAATATCTTCATGAAAATGTCTATTACATCCACTGGTCAAGATGTGACAGACAGAGTAGAGGGCAGCAGCTGATGGCACTGGTGGGTACCTAGTCCAAGGTAAGAGAGCAGTTAAAAGAATGATCATGGTCTTTAGTTTTTGTGGTGTGGAAAGGGTGGGGGAGTTATTTTGGAGAAGGGGACCTGTGTTAAAACTCATTTTACATCTTAAAAGTATTTTATGTGAACACTTCAGAGAAGTATTGCATTTCCACTAGGAACATATAGCCAATTTAGCTGCCCAAACATTCCATCTATCCACAAACCACTGACACAAATTAGCTCTGTAGACTTGGCCAGAGGGGCGGTCTCTCCTCCCTGCTTGCATCGGTCAAGGCAGGCACCAGGAAGAGAAACGATGGTGGGTGATAGCAGGAATGTAAGCATTTATGTTTACATATTACATGGGTGCTGAGCCCCCCTCCCCAAACAAGAAACCATTTTTAAACTGTTTGACTTTTACACTCATTCACCAGTTCCAACACAGTCAACACTCATTATGTTCAAAAAGCTGTTGCAACAGCAAATTCAGTGAAGAGTGCTTTTCTTGAGGCAGCCACAGCAAGCGAAATTAGAAGCTCCAAAATGGTGGTGGTTTGTGTAGCGGGTTGGTTGGATGCAAGCCTGCAAGTGGACCGGAGTTGTTGTGGTTGTGCGTCTGCTAATGACCACTGCTCCTCCCTCGTGCCTGATATGAATTACAGTGGATCACATGCTCGTTCTAGTTGATCTTATTAACCTAAATACCTAAATACAGAGTTGTGCAGGTCAGATGTTTGAATAGTACGCACAATCGCACACTAAAAAAGGAAAACTAATAGCACATGATGGCAACTCTCCACACAATTTAAAAAAAAAAAAAAAAGAAATCATTGCGCTCTGCCAAGATACAGATCACACAAGGGGAAGTCAGGATGATATATGGGTGCACGCAGTGAACACAGGTGCATTGCTTTTCATCCAAGTTAACAGCAAAACAAAGTTGGAGGAGCCGTCATTGTCACATGTTTGAAAGAGACAGCAGAGCACAGTGTGTGTGTGTGTGGCCAACAGGTTGAGAGCAGAGCAGAACCTTTTTTAGTTAGAACAATACCATCACAAGGCCCAGGGTAGCAGACACCAGAGAGGGAAGGCAAGGCATGGCAAACATTCGCTGGGTTAGACGTCATTCTGCCTGGTGATACACACGCAAACACATGCATAGTAAGAGACTAACTACTTGTTCATAGTCTATATTAAGGACATCGTCAATATGTATTTGACATTTCAGTGTAGCCATTTCATTACACTAAAACTATTCTATTTCATCAGCTTAATACACAGAAACTGACTCAGAATCACAATGAACTCAGGTTTTTTTTTTCTTCCCCTCACCAAGTAAATGTGTGTCTAATTCTATTTGCATTATTGATACATACATGCTCTTGAAAAGGAAACTGTTCATGGCTTTGTCTGTTACCACAGCTGACTGGTGGACAACCACAGGACTTGTCCTGCAGCTATAAACGGCTGTTTCTGAGACAGTCGCATCACTTTCGCCATAGCTACTCATGCACTGACATAGTTGATAAAATGACTTGGATTCATTTAAGGTAAAAATGGAACGGCATCTATATGTCAGGACAACAGATGGAACCTTTG
The DNA here is from genome assembly GCA_037176975.1 of Arrhamphus sclerolepis. NCBI lineage: Eukaryota > Metazoa > Chordata > Actinopteri > Beloniformes > Hemiramphidae > Arrhamphus > Arrhamphus sclerolepis. The sequence goes on along the minus strand of JBAMYA010097626.1, from coordinate 2,318 downwards.
TCAAACTACAGTGAACCAGTGACAGAACCAGTTCATGAGGGAAAAAAACATTTAGAACTCAAATGATTTTTTTTTTTTTTTCGTGTACTGCTTCACTGACTTGTAACAGCAATCAATCATTTTGTCCCTAACTGAGTATTATTTACTCCTTAATTGAGTTGACAAATCCCTTGACCACTCCTAAAGATTGTGTGACCCAGGGCAATAAAAGAGATCGCAAATAAAACTTCTCATGTCTGAAAATTGCTGATCAGACCACTGAGGAAAAGAGGCATTGTCTACATGAGGCAGGAGAAACACAACCAGGAGAATTAATGTCAATCAAACAACAATTGTGCAGTACTAGGAAGTACAGGTCAGAATATATACCCCCTCCTCCTTATTACTTCCACTTAATACTTTCTTATGCCCTGTATGGCATGCACTGTATATTATGTTCTTGATTTCTGCCTGTCAACTAAGTTGCCCCAGAGGACACTGAAATTTTACCTGATCTTACTTTACCTTACATGACCAGGTCAACAGTGCACAACTACCATCCATCAGGATCAATAAAGTCACCTTGTGCACCAAACAAACAAATTTAAGCCAGTGCAACAAACTGCTGCTGCTGAGTGAAGGCACACAAAACCTGCAAGTTTAACAACATTAAAAACCTTTGAAGTTAAATTATTTTGACAAACAATTTTCTATTAAAATTATCATCCTCAGAATTTATGAAAATGTGGATTTCTTTATTGGTTTTTAACTGTTGAAAAGTTATGGTGTTTTTTGTTTTGTTTTTTGCAATCATAGACTTTAGGACTTATTAGGCAACGCTCATTTTCACAGTGGTTTTCTATCGAGTATCAGCTTCCATCCCACTTTGATTCACTGTGTCTTGCCTGAGTGTTTTTCTTTTAAACTTCATGCTGTGCAATGTTTCGTCACACGTGTAATGCAACTCTGAAATAACATACAACTGAGAAACAGCAGACCAAACTACAGACCAAACAGCTTCTTCGACATACAGAAAAAAAGAAACAATAACAAAACAACTTAAATTTACACTTCTGCCTGCAACATATGAACTGTGGACAAACATTTTTATGTCCAATCACATGATGAGTAACTCAGGCATCCACCAATCACAAGCAGAGACACTGCCACAGCAGACATCTTTAGTAACAGGATCCAGGGTTGACAAGTTTGGTCTATCATTTTGAGGCCCAGAAATTCCTGCATGTCTGCATACCACAGCGTGGAAGGGGAAGGGAGTGGGGGGGAGGTGGGGGCGGGGCGGGAGAAGCACTAAGCAAAGGAACAGATGAACAGGGAGGAGACGACAGGGAAAACTGATAATTTTTCACATGAAGAGCAACAGGAGCATTGATGAGAAAGAAAAAGACGATCAGAAACATCATCACCCCCCCTTCAGCATTCTTTTTGAGCAGCGTCTGACACATTTTCTGGGCTTTTCCAAAAGTGACAGACATCCAAACCAAGTTGGTAAAACTATTAAATGCTTTCATTCCTCCTGAGGGCAGCAGGGCCATCAAAGTTTGTTGGGGGATTTGAGGAGACACGGTCAAGAGCTGGGAAAACATTCAGCAATTTTCTCCTACTTCAATAAAGGCCGTAGTGTTGATGGCCCTGGAAGATAAACAAGTTTAAACTGCATTTTCATAAGTCTGTCACCACTCTGGTATCAAGAGAATATGCAAATGAATGACTGAGCATTTTTGTACAACTTCCCATATTTACTGTCTAACAACGCTCAAGTTGTTAGACAGTAAATATGGTGTTAAAAAAAAAGCTACTCAACTTTAGATGTTTAAAATTTTTACAGGATCACTTCTGATCTAAAAAATCATGATGACATTAACAGTACATGAAATATGAAAAATGAGGTAAAATACAAGTTTGGAGTGCACCAAGCCGCAGGAATGAATATTAAAAAGTACCTTTCAGGGTAATTTTAAGCTGAAAACTTGAACCTGTAAACTTAAAACCTTTTCCTTCAGTCCTTTTTATTTTTCTTTATCTAAACTAAACTGAACTTCATGTCTTTACATACCTCTGTATGACACCGTCAAAAAACATGTTGGCACCAAGATTTATCTGGCCATCTATGTTGGAAGTTCACTCAGATGTGAATGTTACACGTTAACCCTTCCCCATCTCTGTGTAAACATTTCTTATCGAATTTCTTTGGGTAAAGATCCTACAGACAGTCTCTTCGTGTTTAGAAGTAGTCTCAAAAAAAAAAAAAAAAAAAAAAGTTTGCATTCCTAAAACATTTCCCTTTGCTTTTCTTTCTTCAATTAGCTTCTGATTTT
>JBAMYA010097585.1:0-20845 GCA_037176975.1 Arrhamphus sclerolepis | reverse complement strand
TTCTTTCTTTGGAGAAAAAACAAAAAGAAAAAAGGTGAAAAAAGCTGGGGTTTGCTGGTTTAAACCCTGGGGTTTTTTTTTTTTTTTTTTTTTTTTTTTTTTTAACAAAACCATTAATATGGTTATGGTGGATTTTTTTTTTATGCTCGTGTTTGTGGTATATAATTTTGAGATTTCCTTAGTAGACAGTATTTTCAAATGTGCCCCGCATGGTCATGTGGATCATGGCGGGTGAAAGATGTGCAACACCTGTAACTCGTGCTGCACAACGTCTTCAGTAATTAAACAATTTTTTTTTTAATTGTGGAGGAGAACAAGACAAACAGTTGCAATGGGCTCTGCCACGAAGTTATACTCTAAATGGTATAGAAACAGCAATTGTTTAACCAATATTTTTGTAATTCTGCTAATTTTTGACTTTTGTTTTTGTTTTCCCTTCATGGCATGTCCTCTTCCTGTTGATCTTGTATTTAGTGGGGTCACTATTATCTTCATTCATGGTAACAAGAGGAGTACCATAAATGTGTAACATTAGTTAAGCTAGAAAAATATTATCCTTATGAGAAATATCCAATCTGACTTCTTTTGACCGAACTGTCCTCATGTTGCCAGTAGGACATTTGTCTTTATTATTCAGTCAAAAAAAGAAGTTGCTTCAATGAAAGATTTTCAACAATAAAACCTTTAATTAAATCAAAAAAACCCAATCAGAGAATAAAGTGTTTGAATGCAAAAAAAATATTAGAACACTGTTTTCTTTGATTGAAAATGTTTTCTTTGAAGTGAAGGTTTTTTGTTTTCTTTGTTTGAAGCAACTTTTTTGATCATGGTAATGTTTTGTGTTTGGGCCATATTATGAGTTGGACATTTGTCTAAAACGAAGTTGCTTTAAACAAAAAAATAATATTTTCAATCAAAAAAAACCTTTGTCAAGTATAGAAAAAAAAGGTTTTGAATGCAAACAAAATATTTTAAACCCAAAAAAATGCGTTTAAACATTTTTACAAATTGTTCTGTTCTCTCATACTTCCTCATTAAATCATACAAGGTGATTTAACTTTTTTTCCTTTACTTTTTTTCAACAATTATAATGAAGAATGGCAGAACACCTGAAGCTGAGAGTCATTGTGGAAGAGGACAACTTTTAGAGACGTGACTTCCCCTCAGGGATGCCAAAAACTGTAACAGAATTACACAACACTATTGCCCAAACCTTTGGAATTGAACAACACTTTCGTATTCAATTCATGGATCCTGACTTCAACTATGAGTTTATGAATATAACTTCAGTACAAGACATTCAAGACAGAAGTACAATCAAACTCGTGTATGTGGAAAACCCGGATGCAAGTACATCCTCTTCAAAGCATTACCCAGCATGCAGTCTGGGGTCATCTGGAAGTCCGGAAAGTATTCAGAGAAACTCCAGTTTGTCATCATTGTCCTCATCCAGCTCAGATGGCTCCATAATTCTGACACAGACAGTGAGCTCAGAGCACGTGCAAGGCCTCGTGAATTTACTTTTCCTCTATTTCCATACAATGTAGAGGTGCAACTTCAACATGGAAATGAGACCTTCATAGAAAGTGGAACTCGACTCAAGATCACTCCAGGCCCTAAATCTGACATCTTAGAGAAACTAGCTGAGCAGATTTTTCATCCACAAAATTACCAAATAGATGAAGTAGCAGGGGCACTCCAAAAATTTCTCTGTCTGTGAGAGCCATCTGCCACGGGTTACTAAGGTTGAAGTGATTGTAAATGCGTTAAAAAACAAATCCATTGATGAATGCCTCCCAGCAAAATGTGTTAAGAAGCTGAGGTCAACTTTTGTCCATCACACCCAGTTGGTGAAACAGATGACAGTCTGGAAATCATCAGAGTTGAGCTTCTGACTGATGTCAGATGAAGAAACAGGGCCTCAGATGTCAAGAACATTCTCCTACCGAAGACGAGAGGTGGTGCGGGGCAGTCCAGCTGGAGCTGAGTGTAAATCTAGATGGCCTGCGCTTTTCCAGATTAATGAGGTGTCAAGTGTTCTTTGCTGTAATGCCTTATATTGCTTTACACTGATTAATGTGGCCACTTGGGGGTAAGACAAGTACATATTAAGATGTTAGAACTGCTGATGTTTAAAGTGAATATGTCATGAAACATTGTTTACTATACAAAGTACATATAAATATCTTGTTTCTGTGTTTTGCATCAACAAAAGTAAAAATTAAAGTTTAAAAACTAAAGTGCAGCTATACAAAGAAATAAATAGCTTATCAATACTTTAGATATTTCAGTATCACTTTGAGAAAACATTAAAAATATAGTACAGATGTACAGTGCTGTTAAATAACTTAGAAATGGCTACTTTCAATTCAGTTTATTTATAAAGCGCCTATTTACAAGTCATCTCTAGACGTTTTAGAAACCCAGAGCATGAGCACCAAGCACATGGCAACACCATCTGTAGGAGCTATTTCTCGATATTTTTGTTAGGTTTAGAGTTTAAATAATTTAGGTTATTAGTTTATTTTTCTGGTTGATTTCTAATTAGTATTTTTGTTTAATTTTAGTCGTTAAGAATAAATTTGTTTAGTAAATTTGTTTGGTATATGGGTATTTCACATTGGGTGTATGCACCTGGCTGGTCATATGAGGGCATTAGTGGGTGAGCACGTGAGGCAGTCCAGTCAATCAGTCAAGAAACTGCAGCCACCAGAGCAGGAGAGGCGGCAAGGGATCCTATGAACTTGTACCATGTTGTTTGCCTGCAAACTTGGAATAAACCAACACGGAACTGCATTTTTGATGTTTTTTGACATTTTTTTTGTACTGCATAAACCAGAAACCCATGCTGCATCAAGTGATTATTTGGGTTATATTCGCCTTTTTTTTAAAAATCACACTTAAGTCTTAAGTTTTCATGGAAATGTAGTCACTACAAGTAAAAAAAACCTTGGCCTTGGATCTTTTGGATCTGCTAATGCCCAGATGGCAGCGTAAGGTTTGGAGGATCCATCTCCGTTGTGCTTGGACACTGACAGTGGAAGGAAAGTGCTGCGCCCACAAGCCACAAACGCTCACGTCTTTCTTCAGTGACAGCGGTATGTACTATGATTGCCAAGTCTGTAAAGGAAACGATTGGAGTTTGATGATAGTGATCAAGTTTGTCAACATGAAGATGAATAAAAGACTGGATTAATGCATTGCACCGTTATGCACAGCCAGTGGATTTGAAATAATAAAAACAAAATAAAGGACAACACCAGCAAAAAACAAGCACTTTAAAGTGTTTGTGCCAAAATGTCTGATGTAACAAAAGCACAGTTGCCCAAGAGTGACTTGGAGGTTTCATCCAAACCGAGCATTCAATGGACAGAGAAAGGATTGGTGTCCTATATAAAAATGTGCCAAGATAGAAGAAGTGCTAAATTGAAGCAAGCAAGACAAATAATGGATGATTTAAATGTTTTGATGGAGTCAAAGGATAAAGTTGACTCAGTGAATTCTCTTCTTGCTACATTTATTCAGTGTTTTCAGGATGCAGCGGTGTTGCATTAAAAAAAATGTACAAGTTTGCCACTCCCTTCTGATGAACTCAAGAAACAAAATGAATATTTTCTAAATAAAATGAGTACTTACCTTGAGTTAACTGAGTGTGTCAGAGGCTGGTTATATGAGCTGGGTTAGCAGTTTGTGCAACCAAATGCAGATGATGATGACCAAGCTAAAGATGCTGAAGATGAAATAAATCCTGAAGACAGTGTTTCCAATGTGTGCTCTGTACAGTCAAAACTATGCTCTCAAGTGTACCCTGTCTCTTCCTCTACATCTACACGAAAAGGCAGCGCTCAAAAGGAAACATCAACTTGAAGCGCAGGAGAGGCTAAAATATTGAAAGGGGAAAATCCATGTCAGTGCAAAAACCTAATTCACATTTGTTCCAGAGAAAGATATGGACAGTGTCAAAATGTCTTCTGCCATTTCTGACCAACCAGTTGTTCGACCGAAACAAAAGCCAGCAGTTCAAAGCACTGACAAGCCACAAAGTGTCTGTGTTCAATTAACTGTTCATCAAAGTCCGGACACAAGTGCACAACTGCAACCAGAGCATCAAATGGATCACAAACCAGTATTATTGGCATCATGCAGAGGCAAAATGACATCTCTGCTATGTTAGTTCACCAAAATCAGAGCTCTGTCTTGCCACCAAGAAACATCTCTGTTTTTGATGGACACCCTCTTCAGTATAAATCATTTATGAAATCATTTGAAAATGGCATGGAGGCTAAGACGTCCAACTGGAGTGACTGTTTGCACTTTCTAGAACAATACACCAGAGGGCAGCCCAGAGACCTTGTGCTCACTTGTCAGCATTTACCATCAGAACTGTTATCTGTTATCTTGAAGCAAAAGTTCTTCTTTCTGAACATCTTGGAAACACATAAAAAATTGCACAGGCCTATATGGATAAAATTAACAACTGGCCAGCTATTAAAAGTGAGACTATTAAATCACTGCAAGCATTTTCTCTGTTTCTTAAGGGATGCTCAAACTTAACAGAACATATTACCCACATGAATGTTCTATTGTTGCAGTTCAAGTCAGGAGTCCAAAAACCAACACAACTGTGCAGACATTTGGACCCGAGTAGCACAGGCACATTTTGCGCAGAAGGTTTGGCCAGAAAACTGAAAGGTAAAAGAACAAACATTCAGCTGCAAACAATGGGACATAAAGACATTATGAGTACAAACATCTCTGGACTGCAAGTAGCAGCACTTAATAAAAATGATTTCACTGAACTTCCAGATGTTATGACACAAAAACTAATGCCTGTTTCAAAGCAAAATGTTCCACAACAAGAGGACATTGACAAGTGGCCACACCTGCAAAGCATCCAGCTGTGGAACATTGATGTCAATGTAGATTTGCTCATTGGCGTCATGATTTTGGTTCCTTCCTGATTGTGCTGCTCACTCTCCCTCCCTCTCCTGCTGATTGCTCACTGTCCTCACCTGTTCTGCTCCCTACTTCAGCTCCTGCACTTCACCGGCTCATTGTGAGATTGTCTGATGCCTTTGTCACAGCCTTCAAGCACTGGTCCATGCTCTCAAATAGCTGTTTTTGACCCTGCCTGTCTCTGACCACTGCTTTTGTCTAGTCCTTACCAGTGTATGAGAAGAATTTGTGGACCCTCTGTTGCTAAACTTTGCCTGACTCTGGTGCTGTTTCAGGTTTATTAGATTCTAGATTTTCCTTGCCTGAGACCCTGCTGTGCCTGACCCTGGACTGTCTCTGGACCACGAAGCATTGGTTGGTGGATGTGATCTCTTTCATTGAACATCTGAGGCCTTAAGGCCATTCAGTCTCAGCTCGCCCAACCCTGCAGGAACTGGAATCAAGGACCCAGTGAATCCCCCATATCTGGTAAATCTCCCTTTTTGCTTTCTCTGGTTCCTATCCAGTCACAATGCTCATTCCTGTATTTTTTTTGTGTTCCAGATCCACCAGTGCTACCAGATCTAAGCAGGACCACTTCATCTCAAAGTCATTTTATTCCTTTAATCTTTCCCTTGTCTTGGCTGTATTTTGGGTTCTGGCTGCTAAACTTGAAAGTTACAATTGGCACAGACACATCTAAAGTGATGGAGCCGTGGGAGCTGATAAACAGTCAGGATGAAGGCCCATGCGCAGTTTGGACCTGAGTTGGATGGGTCATCAGTGGTCCTTTTTGGAGTAAAAAGGAACGAGACAGGCTGCCGTGCTTTCACTGCAAACAGAATTTCTGTTGAACATCTGGAAACAATGTTGATTGAACAATACAATCATGATTTCAATGAAAAAACATCACGAGAGGCTTCAAATGTCCAGAGAAGATGTCAAGTTTATGAATATTATGAACAATACAGCACAGTTAATCAATGGACATTATTGTATTGACTTGCCCTTTAAGGTGAAAATCCCATCCTGTTAGTCGCTGTATTGCAGAACAATGTCTTCAAAGCTTGAAAAGAGAGTTTGACAAGAACAACACCTTCAAGAAAGATTACATCACATTTATGGATGACATGATACCTAATGGATATGCTCAAATTGTACCTGATGATCACTTATTGGACAGTGAGGGATAATTGTGATGTATATACCCCACCATGGTGTTTATCATCCCAGAAAAGGCAAACTGAGAGTTGTTTTTGACTGTGCTGCAACATTCAAGGGGACCTAACTGAACTGCCAGCTGTTACAAGGACCTGATCTGGCCAACTCAGATGTGGGAGTTCTTGTGCACTTCAGACAAGAGCCAATTGCAGTTATGGCAGATATTCAAGCCATGTTTCATCAGGTCCATGCTCCAGAGAAACATAGACTTCCTTCACTTCCTTTGGTGGCCCAATGGTGTCACATCACAAGTTCCCCAAGAATATTGGATGACAGTACATCTGTTTGGAGCAGTGTCCTCGCCAAGCTGTGCAAATAATGCATTAAGAAGAACAGCAGAAGACAATGCTCAGCAGTTTCCAGCTAACGTGGTCATTACAATCAAGCATAATTTCTATGTGGATGATTGCTTAAAATCTTTGCCTACAGAAGAGGAAGCAATAAAATTTGCCCAAGATTTGACAGCCCTTTGCAATAAAGGGGGATTTAAGCTTTCCAAATGCCTCAGTAATAGTCAGGCAGTGTTGCAAATACTTTCAGATAACATCAAGACAAAGGAAATAGTGGAAATGGATTTGGATCTTCCAATGGAGCGGGCACTTGGCTTGCAGTGGTGCATTCAAAGTGATGCCTTTAAATCTAAAGCTTCACTTCAAGAGTGGTCCCACACAAGAAAGGGGAATATTGTCAGTAGTGAGCTCATTGTATGATCCCTTGGGATTTCTTGCTCCCTTTATCCTCACTGCCAAACTGCTTTTACGAGAGCTCTACAGGAGAAACCTGGGCTGGATGATGCTGTTCATCATCATTTCTCCAAACAATGGACCGACTGGCTGGATGATCTGAAGAGGATCTCAGAGTTTGAAGTGGATTGCTGCATTAGGCCTAAAGACGTTTGTCCTGTTACAGCACAGCTCCACCACTTCTCCAGTGCCAGCCAAGTGGGATATGATACAGTGTCATATTCAAGATTACAAAACGAGCATTGTGTGCACCTAGCTTTCCTCCCGGGAAAGGCCAGTCGCTCCTCTCAAGCAGACAACCACTCCTCGTTTGGAGCTCACTGTAGCTGTCCTCGCTGTTCGAATGGACCAACTGTTTCACAGAGAGTTGCATCTTGAACTTGAGGCAACTGTTTTGTGGACTGACAGCACCACTGCCCTAAAATACATCTGCAGTGAAGTAAAGAGGTTTCATACCTTTGTTGCAAACAGAGTGTCCATCATCATAGAAGCTACACAAGCTGATCAGTGGAGATATATGAGTTCTAAAGATAATCCAGCAGATGAAGCATCAAAGATGGATGAAAGCAAAGGACTTCTTGGAGCACAGCAGGTGGATTAACGGTCCTGAGTTCCTGTGTGAGTCTGCAAATAAATGGCCTAAGCTGGACGTAAAGTATGACTCACTTCCTGCTGATAATTGTGAAATAAAAAAGGATGTGACTGTCAACGCCGTTGTTGAGGAGGCTAAAAGCCCTACCAGTTTTTTCATCTCCTACTTTTCATCCTGGGTGAAGTTGAAAACATCTGTAGCTTGGGTTTTAAAGCTCAAAGAAATCCTTATTCTGTTGTCTCAGAAAACAAGTGTTTTCTGCTATGATACATCTGTCTGGAGAAGATGTAAACACCAAAGTGCAAGAGGTGACACAAAAGATGCAGCAGTTTAAGACCATGCTGAAAGAACAGCATTTGACATCTGAAGATCTGGCTAAAGCAGAGCATTTCATTATTCAGTTTTAACAACATCACAGATTTGAGCCTGAGATCAGCTCACTCACAGCCAACAAAACCATCTCTAAAGACAGTCAACTGCATAGACTTGATCCAGTGGTTGACAATGGAGTCCACAGAGTGGACGGACCTCTCAAAAGAGCTGCATTGCCATCTGAAACTAAACTTCCTGTCATCCTGTGGAAAGACATGCATGTGGCAACATTAATTCTGCGTTACATTCACCATCTGCTTGGTCATGCAGGAAGAAACCACATGTTGTCCAGACTGCATCAGAGATACTGGATAATCGATGCAAACTGCTGCCAGAAAAATCCTGTCTGACTGTGTGACCTGTAGAAGAAATAGAGGAAATCATTTGGAACAAAAAATGGCTGACTTGCCCCAGAAAAGAGTAATACCAGACAAAGCTCCATTTACAGACGTTTGAGTTGATTATTTTGGCCCCATTGATGTTAAAAGAGGCAGAAGTCTACTCCAAAGGTATGGAGTCATATTTACTTGCCTAACCAGTGGAGCTGTTCATTTGGAAGTGGCTCATACCCTTGATGCTGATTCTTGTGTCAATGCAATCAGAAGATTCATCTGTAGACGTGGTCCAGTCTCCTCCATCAGGTCAGATAATGGCACAAATTTTCTATGAGTCAACAGAGAACTTAAAGGAAGTCTGACCTTGAACCAGAGCAAAATCCAAAGAGCTCTGGTCCGTGATGGCATAAACTGGAATTTTAATACACCTGCAGCTTCACATCAAGGTGGCATCTGGGAGCGCATGATTCGTTCAGTCAGAAGTTTACTCACTTCAGTTCTAAAACAGCAGATTGTGGATGATGAAACATTGCAAACTGTTTTCTGTGAGGCTGAAGCCATTTTGAACGACAGACCCATCACACTGGTCTCTGATGATCCAGATGATTTAGAAGCCCTCACACCAAATCACATCCTGATGCTAAAGAGCAAACCTGTTATGCCTCCTGGATTGTTTCAAAAACAAGACCTGTATCTCAGGCAAGATGGAAACAAGTACAGTATATGGCTGAATTATTTTGGAAAAGATGGATCTCTGAATATTTGTCCCTGATGCAGGAAAGACAAAAGTGGTAGGGACAGAGAAGAAACATTATTTTTTACAATATGTATTTTTTATTAGAATTAACTATTTTGATTTGAATGTACCTAAGAAACATAAGTTCATGGGAAACAATTTATTCTAGTACACTGAACATGTTTAGTTGGAATTACTAAGGAAATTTGATTAAGTTTCATTCAAAGTAATTAAGTGAAGGTGGCTAAAAAAATTATTTGAATTTATTCAATTTAATTGATTTCAGTGAATTTAAAAAAATGTATCTGGATTTATTTTGTGTAACCCCTTGACACAATAAAATTGAGTACATTGAACAAAACATTCTTTTCAGTGTACAACTTCTATGTGGATTTTAAAAACGTTGGCAGAGCAAAAATATGTATTTTAAATTTCTAACCCTAAAATCAGCTACTTTGCTGGCAATGTTTACGAAATTCAGATTAAATGTGCAACCTATGCATGCACCAAAACAACAGACGGTAATTACAGAACCTCAGAATAATTTAATATGTTCAAATCCATAATCACCTTTAATATCATGCATCTTGTTATGAGCCGCTACCCACCGATAAAAAACAAATTATGTATTTCTCAGAACTCAGACTTTTCTCAACCTTTTACTATAATGTATGACGTTGAGATAATCACATTAATATTTTATATCAGCATTTATATCAGCATTAATAAGATAACTATAAGTCAACCTCGCAGGCTGTTGGAAGAATCCGATATTTTGCTACTTATTGTCATAAATGAATAAAAATTTCACTCACCAAAAAAATTGAAGCATTGTCAAGAATTGTCTGTTAATATCAAAGCAAATCATATTGCCTTAAAAAAAAAAAAGATTATCCTGGTTTTGTACTTATTCACTTATCAAGTTCACCGAAATGGCTAAAATCATGCTAGGCTGCTGCTATGTGTCAATCAAAGGGCCACACCTCTAATTAAGCAAAACATTGTTGCTTGATATTAATTCACCTGATGTGGTATGAAAAAAAAAAATCATGCCCCTGTACAGTTGTCACAGATGTATTATAAAGCCAAAGATGAAAAAATAGATTTTTGCACCAGGCTGTAAAGGTGATTAACTCTGCTGCAAAGTTGACACTTTCAACATGGGGGGTCAAAGGGACATTGCTTTGTTCTGGAGCCAGCACCTAGTGGTCAGTGGAGGAACTGCAAAAAATGCATTTCTGTATAGGCTTTAATACAGAAGTGGGATGGTTGGCACGTGGTTGGAGCCAATCTCTAATGGTCGGTTGAGGAACTGCAACCTCTACTGGTCAGTAGAGGAACAGCAACTGCTAGTGGTCAGTTGAAGAACTGCTGCCTTTTGTGGTCAGTGACTCTGAGTATCAGAGTCTGTTAACATGGTAACGGTAATGGTAACAGTACCTCAATTTGTGAAGTGGTCTTACCTGAACTTGGGTTAAGTAACGTTGCGTAGTTCAGGTTCCACGTTCTCACAGTTTGACCATAACCTGCTTTTCGTCACCAGCAGGAACGTGCTCTACATGCACATCCCTGACTGACCATGTGGACATAATGAAGATTGACCTCGGGGTCGCTCTGCTGGGACGTCCAGACTGACATCTGTCTTGAATTTTTATGTAGAGCGTTGATCTCCAGATAGTTTTGAAATCATTTTTGATGTCTTTCCTGTTCTTTAAGACCACTACTGATGTCTTTGCCTCTTGGCATTTTTGTTAAAACACACTAGCAAACAGCTAAGATGTCTGGTCATATGGATGTGTGCACACCTACCAGGTCACAGTTAAAACACAGTGAAAACAGTCGCATGTTGTTGAGCTGAGGCTGCGTCTGTGTGACACTGGGCCATCAGTGAGTAACTCTCAGGATGACATTACTCACGATGGAGCAAAAACAAGCAGCCCTGTTTTCTCAGCTGATGCTGTGATTGGTGGACAGATGTCCAGCTAGCCAATGGAAATCAGCGGAGCCGCGGACAGGAAGAGCTTGTTTAGCTTGGAGGCTGCATCCCCGTGTTTTCCTTCTTCACACAGAAACAGTTGGGAATGTCAGGAATCTGCAGACAGTCCTGTTATTCCAGTGTCAGGAGCAGCAGCTGGATCATTTAAAGCCACGCCGCCTCAGCACACTGGCCATTGTTCTGGTTCTGGTCCTGGTTCACGTGGTTTCCTCCTGATTGCAGCCTTGAGAACGTCTGAGTGACAGCAGCCACATAATAAGCACTTGCTGCTCTGCTGAAAACATCTCAGAATAGCTCTTTACCACCGCATAAACAACTGCTGCAGCGCAAGGCTTTCAGTAAAAAGACAGACTGATTTAAAGGTTTATATCTGCTTATGTCATCAGGAATCTCGGTAGCTGCTTCCAGCCTGATGTTCTCCATCCTGGAACAAATGTTCCTCAAACTTCACAGACATGGAAACGTCGTTCTGGACGACGTCTGTTCAAACTACAGTGAGACCAGTCGTCTCTGTTGTCATGGTGACATAACTGTGCTGCAGTCAGACATATTAACGAACCCTCACCTGACTGAGTCAAGACAGCCAAGTCTCAGGTCAACACCAGCAGGTCTCAAGTCAAGTCTAGATTCAACATCAGCAGGTCTCAAATCAAGTCCCAAGTCAATCACAAGTCAACACAAGTCCTGAGTAAAGTCTCTAGTTAACTAGTTAACTGGATGTTTGCTGATATCACAGTCATCATTGACATGATGTTGATCTGATTCAGGAGCTGGTGATTGATAGGAAACAATGTCCTGTACTGATTAAATACAATCTCAATGAACAGCTAAAATGTAATTTCACATTTTTATTTCTGTTTAAATTAGACAAATAACAAATGCTTAGTTCCTTTAATAAAAAAAAAAAGGTCTTATCCTGGAGGCGGGGCCAGAAAGCAGTGTCCAATAATGATGACATCATCCAGGCACCTGCACAGGTGGACTCTTGGTGGCCCTCAAGCTCCTCCCCCTTCCCCTTTTGCTGATTGGCTGTTTCTAAATCAAAAATTTGGTTTTGTTGGTTTTGTTGAGAGTCGCAAAAATTTTTGAATTTTACAAAAAAAGAAAAGAAGTGAAATTCCACAAAATTGACTAAATTTAATAATTTCAAAAAATCACTTTTTAATGTCAAAAAGTTAATACTGGTTGTTGTTACAACAAAAATTTGTGATTTTTACCAAAAGAAAGTGCAACTTCACAAAAGTTGTGATTTTCTGAAAACAAAATGGTAATTTTCTAAAATCTGTGATTTTAAGAGGAAAAAAAACACTGTTTACAGCAAAGCTGCAATATTGTGGAATTGCAATTTTACAACAACAATTTGAAAATGACATAAAAAGTTGTGAAGTGCAAAAATCATTAAGCAAAATGTATGTTTTGTGTTAAACTGCAATTTTTCAAAAGTCACAATTTGATGACAAAATGTCACATTTGTGGGACATTAAATTGCATTAAAAGGTTTTTTATGTCAAAAGTCACAATTTGTTTTTTGCAACAAATTCTTTTGTTGTAAATGTGGCAATTATACAAAAAATGCCTTGGTTCTGGACTAAATGTTGCAACTTTGCAAAATTTACAGTTTCACAACAAAGTGGAGCTTTTTAATTTTTTAAAAAGCTGTAATCAAAAAAAATCTGATGAGTACCTTAACGATTGTGTTTAGAAATAAATGAAATTAACTTTAAGTACTACTATATTCTATTCTATTCTGTTACATGTTATTATATTATCAGTGTAACTGTAAGAAAAGGCTTTATTTTTGCTTCTACTTCCTTTGTTTTTATTTTACTCTCATGAGTTTATTCTGCAGTTTCTCTGTCAGGAAAATAAAACACTGATGTCCTAAATGAGCCCCTGCTGGTCTGATCTTGTAACTGCAGCTGCCCTCTTCTCTCCAGGCTGACATTAAAACACAAAGAGCTCAGTTAATCCAGGGGCCCCCGCAGCACTGCGGCCCCCCCGCCCTGGGCAGCCGCCCTGCTATTTCCTGTCCCACCCTCCATGTTGAACAGACCTCAGTGTCGGACATCACCTCCCTGAGCTCAGAGAGCTGGTAGCTGAGTCGGAGGCTCTTATTTTGAAATCTACCACAGAATGCCACTTATCTTAAGGCTACAGCTCACCGGACCAGACAGGACCTCAGAGGACAGTCCAGCTGAGGACTATTTACCACCTCTCCGTCTGACTGGTGGAGTTTAACTTGAAAACTGAGTTAGCTGTTTTCTGAAGAACCTTCATCAGCTCCAGTCCAGGACCATGGTGAGTGTTTTTGTTTTATTTATTTATTTTTTTAAGTCCAGTTCCTTTTGACAGTCTGGCCACATGTTTTATTTCTGCTGTCCACAACTTAGCAAATTTAGCAGCTCCAGCATCTAACATTTCTGTGACAGCATGTGGACATTCTGAGAACAGTGTGAGGACAGTCTGGAGACAGTCTGAGGACAGAAACCTGGAGACAATGTGATGAAAGTGTGAGGACAGCAGCAACCTGAGGACAAGAGTGTGAGGATAGAAATCTGAGGACAGGAGTCTGGGGACAGAAGCCTGAGGACAGGAGTGTGAGGACAGAAGTCTGAAGACAGAAGTCTGAGGACAGAAGCCTGAGGGCAGGAATCTGTGGACAGGAGTGTAAGGACAGAAGTCTGAGGACAGGATTGTGAGGACAGAAACCTGACAACATGAGTCTGGGGACAGACTAAGGAAAGAAATCTAATGATGGGAGTGTGAAGACAGAAGCCTGAGGACAGAATTCTGAGGACAGAAGCCTGAGGACAGAATTCTGAGGACAGAAGCCTGAGGGCAGGAATCTGGGGACAGAAGCCTGAGGACAGGAGTCTGGGGACAGGATTGTGAGGACAGAAGTCTGAGAACAGAAGTCTGAGGACAGGATTGTGAGGACAGAAGCCTGAGGACACGAGTCTGGGGACAGACTAAGGAAAGAAATCTAATTATGGGAGTGTGAAGACATAAGCCTGAGGACATGAGTGTGAGGACAGAATTCTGAGGACAGAATTCTGAGGACAGCAGCAGTCTTCAGACTTAGATGGACGGCCTCAGCAGGGATGTGTCAGAATTTTATGGGTTTGTATAAAACCAGCTGCTGGATCTAGTAAACCAGTTCTGGAGTTACTGGATCATTGTTGGATCATCTGGAAAAGTGAGACGTTTGTCTGCTTTCATGTGGTCGTGAAAGTCCTCTGTTGTGGTCATGTCTTCCTGTCCGTCTGGAGTTTAAAGAGTCGAAGTGTATTTTCTGTAACAAATGCAGAAGTTTGTGACGATGATGAAGTTGTAGCAGAGAAGCTCCAGCTGATCTGCTGTCAGAGCAGGACTTTTATTCTGGAAAACTGCTGGCAACATGCTGCAAAACTAAACTAAAAATGAAAATGATGACTTTTTTTGTAAATAAAATCAGTTTTTTGTTGCGAAGTTGCGACTTTTGAAAGATTGTAATTCTTGTAACATTTGAGATTTTTTGACAAAAATTCACTTTTTATGGCAAAGATATGATATGATACTGCAAAATTTGGTGAAAAAAATATCTGATTTTGAGACCAAAAGTCATAATTTCCTGTTAGAAAATTGTTGTTAAGTTGATATTTTACTACAAAGCGTTTGTTAATTAAAAAGTTTGAAAAAAAAAGTGATTTTATAGCAAAATGTTAGCATTATAGGACATAAAGTTGCAGTTAGCTCACAATTTACAACATAAAACTTTTAAATTTTACAACATATTATTGGAAATATGTGACATCTGCAGTTTTGCAACATAAAGTCCTAACTATGTAAAAATAACATTTTAGTCAAATATCAGATTTTATGACAAAAACACTCAAAAACCACAAATGTGTCATTTTAGGACTTTTTTTTTGCAATTTTAGGTAATTGTACGATTGAAGTTGACATTTTTACGAAATTCAGGATTTGATGACGTAATGTGTCATGAAAAGATTTTATGGAAAAAATAAATGACGAAAGCTTCAGTTTTATGATTGTTGTTGCAGTCCTGCAATACAATACGATCATTTTATTTTACTACACAATATTATATATTTTTGATAAGGTGATTTACAGCTATTAGAGAGCCTGAATAAACTACTCCAGGGTTGGACCTGTGTGCATGTGGAGTATCTGCTGAGATCTTTAATCTGCTGGAACAATGTTGTTTGAACTAAATGACCCACTTATGTTGTTCAGGTCTGGAGGCAGCAAATTGAGGCTGCACATGGAGTTGGTCTCCATCTTTCTCTGGTAAAAAGCTGAGTGGGGGGGTGGGGGTTATACTGGTTGACAGCCACTGGTTCTCATCATGGTTCTGTACCAGGGGTCCCATCATGGTTCCCATGAGTCAGCGGACCCTCAGGCAGCCCCCTCTCCCACACCAACTCAAACTATAACTTCCCAAAAAACAAATAAAAAGAGAACTCTGGAGGTCTGCCAGGAGTCACAGGGATAAAGATCAGGGTGGGAGACAACGCAGCAGGCCCCCGATGGCAGCAGCTTGGCAGTGGGGGTGGGGGGGTGGGGGGGTGGGGGTGGCTGTAGCGGCAGAGAGAAAAACAGGCTATCATGTTTACGGCCGTGGGAGCGGCTGATGGAGGTCCAGAATAAATCTGACTCTTAAAGGTTCAGTACACACAAACAAAGCAGCGTAACCGTTGGCTTCAGAGGCCTTCACAGACGCTGCCAGCGACGTTTTTATTTCAAAGCAAAGCTCAGCAGACGTCAGCAGTAGATGTTCCCTGCACACTGTATAGAAAGAACTGGACAAACCCTCTGTGATGTCCACCTGCTGAACTCCGCCAGGCCTCGCGTTAACTCCAGCAGCGCTCGATTGTTGTCGTTTGTTCTTTCAGACCACGAGTGTTTTTTTTTGTTTTTTTTTTTCCCCAACAGGATAGTTGAGCGTGTTGTAGGAGATGGCGGATGTCTGAACGTCGGTGACGCAGATGGAGCCGGTGAAGAAGGACATGGAGCTGCTGAGCAACAGCATGGCCACCTACGCTCATGTCAAAGGTCCGTGCACGGCACTTTCATGTCAGATTTCACCGAGTTATTTCTTCAATCACGGACACTCATCCGACTTTTTCATAAAATTGCAAATGTAGCCAGATTGAAACCTTTTCTCACATAATTGTCATTGTAATAAAATTTTGCCCTAAAATCAAGAACTTTTTAAATAAAACTTTGCGATATTTGAAGTAATTTAAAAAACAAAAAAAGAAAAAAAAAAAGATTTTTATAGTCAGTTTTCACAAACTTTTAGACAAAATGTAACTTCAGTTTTAGGTCCTATAAGAGTGACATTTAAGTGTCAAATCACGAAAATTGAAAACTGAATTTTTTTTAATTTGTGGATTTTGACATAAATTTGCTGAATTGCAAGTTATGTCATAAGTAGTTCTTCTTTTTAAAAATTATTATAAAATGTCAAAAATCACAACTTTTTCATGTGAAATCAAAACGTGTTGTAGAAATGGTGAATTTTTGTTGTAAATTGCAAAATCGTGACGTTTTAAACATAAAATTTGTAATTTATGTCATAAAACTGTGAAATTTATTTTAACTGCAACTTCAGGTCCAAATTTTTGTCAAACGAAATCGACATCAAGATTTTGACATCAAATCTCTTTTTTAATTAAATAATAATAATAATAAGATAAATCACAACTTGGTGTCATTAAATAATGACTTTTGGAGAATTTTGTCATAAAAAATATTTCACTGCAAAAAAAATTTAGAATTTTTTTCTGAAAGTAATTTTGTGATTTCATGACAAAAAGTCATAATTTGATGTCAAAAAGTCATGATTTGGCAAAATTTGAAATGAATGAACTGCAACACTGTGAAATTCTTGATTTTACAACAAAGTAATAATGATTTTAGGACAGAAAGCAATGAATTTTATGTCACTGCTACATTTCCTATTTTACTACAGAAATTAAAATTATTAAAAATATTAAAATATGTTGTGTCTTTATTTTATTTTATTGTATAAAGGTCCTTGTTCTGCTCTGTTTCCGTCCTCAGCCAATCCAGAGAGCTTCATCCTCTTCTTCATGATGGGCGTCTGCTTCGGGCTCTTCATGGCACTCTGCCTCCTGGTGGTCGGCGTCGCCTGCGGGCCCCGCCGCCAGCGCAGACCTCCTCTGTCCCCCGAGAGGAGGCAGCTGAAGGAGTCCAGCGAGGAAGAGGAGAGCGGGGATGATGAAGATGGGGCGGAGGCCCCTGAAGTGACAGCGGGGCCCCTGAGTGACCGCAGCAGTGCGTCTGACGGCACTCTGAGGAGCGTGAACGTGTTTGCGTCAGCGGAGGAGCTGGAGAAGGCCAGGCGTCTGGAGGAGCGCGAGAGGATCGTCCGGGAGATCTGGAGGAATGGGCAGCCGGATATCCTGGTGACGGGGACGGGGACCATTGGACGGGTGCATTACCACTGATGGACCCTGGATGAAGCCTAGAACTGGAGCCTGGAACAGGACCCTGGAACTGGAACCGGACCCTAGAACTGGGGTCTGGTACTTGAGCCTAAACAGACTCAGGAACGCTTCACTGGTCAAACACACACATCACTGTTTTCAGTGAGACATTCTTTTCTTCACAAAATAGAAGTTGAAAAAATAAATAAAATAAAAACAAATCCAACAGACAATCCCAAGAATCCCATGATTGACAGCTTGTAGCAACCGCTTCAGTAGCGGTGGTTTCCTGTCTGTTTCATGGTTGATCATCAGCGTTGCTTCAGCTCAGTCAGGTTCTCCACAGCTTTCTGAAGGTCCACCGAAGTGTTGAAACCAGGTTCAGGTCTGGACTAGAACATTCCAGAACCTTGGTTCTGTCCTTCATCTGTCCTGATGAAGAGTGGCTGCTGTGTTTGGACCATTGTCCTGTCACATGACCAAGATTCAGCTGAAGTTCATCAACCCTCCACCACCGTGCTTCACAGCAGTTTTCACTTCAACATTCCAGCAGTGTTCTTGCAACATTCCTGTACAGTTCAAGCAACTTTCCTGCAATATTACAGCAACATTCCAGAAATGTTTCAGCAACTTTTTTGCAACTTTCCAGCAATATTCCTACAATGTTTCAGCAACTTTCCAGCAATATTCCACAACATGCCTGTAATGTTCCAGCAACATTCCAGCAATATTCCTACAATGTTTCAGCAACGTTCCAGCAATATTACAGCAACATTCCTGAAATGTTCCAACAACTTTCTTGCAACTTTCCAGCAATATTCCACAACATGCCTGTAATGTTCCAGCAACATTCCAGCAATATTACAGCAGTGTTCCAGATACTCCAGGCTGCACTGGTTCAGTTTTCTAATGTTGCTGCCATGGACTTGAACACGGAGCATGCTCAGTGGAGGCTATGTGTTTTATCATTTATCATAAATTTAGCTTCTACATGTGGGAGATCTAATCCCAGTTGTGTCAGGAAGGGCATCCAGATCTTTGTTGTAAGTTTCTTTGGATAAAAGCGTTTTCCAATTGTAAATGTAATGTCACATAAATGTAAATCTGCAGGGACGTCCACTCCTGGAAGATTGACAGCTGTCTTCAGTATACTCTAAGTGTGAATAATCTTTCTCGCTCTAGAAAATCCACCCATCCATTATCTATACCCGTTAATTCGTGTGCAGGGTCGCAGGGGTCCCAGCTCTCTTTGGGTGAAATGTAGGGGTACACCCTCGGAAGGTCGCCAGGCCATCGCAGGCTGTAAAACACTAAAGTCCAAAGAATTTGTAAATACTTTTATAGCTTCTTCCAGATTGATTTGCAGCAAAACCCGTTCCTCTAAGCCATTATTGACTTCTTTCCCTCTTGGCATTGTTAAAATGGAGCAGAGCAGCAAACTGACTTAACATCTACTCTTCTACAGCAGTAAGGGGGTACTTAGGATTGCCCACCCCCTTTTTTTTTCTCGATTGGGAGATTTTGAAACATGTTAGAGCTGATGTCATCCAGAATTACTTACCCTGCCTTTAAAACCACAAGTAACAACTGTTTATTTTTTGTAACTGTTATGATACTAAATTAGCTGTTTCAGGTTCATTTCAAATATTTAGTGTTTTAATTTTTTTAACCACTTGGACATCAGGATGTGTGATTTGATTGTCAGCTTCATCAATATTGATCTCTGTGATGTAATTAAACCAGTTTACTTCATCAATCCGATGTTTGATGGTCGTCTCTTCTGCGTTTCAAGACGACTGGAGACCTCTAACCAGTCCAAGGAGGGGTGTCTGATGGCTCCAGTGGTCCATTCCCAGAGCCAGTCTTCATCGCTTCCTGTTCCCACCATTCCCAGCACCACCCCCAGCATATTTCCCATCACCCCCTGATCTCTGCAGAAGACGTATCAGAGCTCATGAAGCACCAGCAGCTCCTGGGACGTCTTTGGGCTGGACTTTCCTGCTGCGTCCCTGAAAATAATTGATAATGAAAACCGAGCCGAGTCAGAACTCGGCGCCGGTCGAGTTCTCTGCCGGTACTTTTATTTCCAACTAGATCTCAAAAGGTGGAATATCTGAAGAGTTTCCCTGAAATCACATTTCTTGTTAGAAACTCTTCCAGGAATTCAAATTGGTTTAGAAGCCATTTCCTTCAGGGCCTCCTGGTCTGACTTTATCAGGAAGATAAAAGTTGCAGTTCCTCTGCTGACCACTAGTGTCATTGGTGGACCACTGATACACTGCTACATAGAATTGCTTTAAAACAAATATTGAGTCCAAGGAAATTAAATGGACAAAAGGTAACTGAAGTGTTCAAAGCTAAAAAAAAAAAAAAAAAAAAGATTCAAAACTACTTTAAGACGACACACTGACCTGCCATGAGTAAGATGTTATTAAAATTAGACAAGAAGACTCAAAGGTGGTCCTGATTTTCTTGTGAAATACTGCCGCCATCTTGTCAGGATTGGAACTACTACAGCGTCTCTTTAACACCAATGATGGTCATGTTAGAAAACCACAAAAACACAGCAATTCAAAGAAAACTTTATTGAAAATGAGACGACAGCAGACTGAAAGCTGAACAGTAATAAAAAAAGAAAAAAGAAAACAACAGTCAGAGTTGACGCTTCTGTCTCCAACTAAAACATCTAAATGTGATTCATCTTCACCTCTAAACAGCGTTTCCTTTCCCTACGTCTGAAGTGGGAGGGGGGTGGGGGGTGTTGGTGGACTGCAGAAGTCTCGCTGGTCCCATGGAGACGCAACCAGAAGCCTTCAGACATCTCTCTAAGGCACAGAAGCTTTCAACCTGCTGCTGACGGCTTCACGTTAAAACGAGGAAAACACAAACGTCTGACAGTCCTCTAAAACACACTGAACCGTTAAATGACCACGACGCAGGCGGACATCCCCCCACGCCGCCTTCATGGCTTCTGGACGGCTGCGTCACTGGCGCTCTTGGCGTCTTTATGCTCGACGTCGACGCTGTCGTCCCCCAGCTCCCCTTCCTCTGCTCCCTGGAACATGTCGTGGGTCCACTTGGGACTGCTGCCGCCCTTCCGGTACACGAAGCGCCCTCGGCGGGTCGGGAAGGAGCCGCGCCCACGGCCGCGGTCGGTCCAGGTCTTCTCTCCATCACGATCATCGTGCTGAAACAAAAGGAGACTTTTAATTAAACTACTAAACTAATTAAAGACAATATAAACATAGATTTCTAGAAAGTAGATCTGCAGGTCCTCCAGCTGAAACGTAGATATTTAGATAGTAGATCTACATGTCCTCCATTTTAAACATATATATGCAGATAGTAGATCTGCAGGTCCTCCAGTTTAAATGTAGATATCTAGATAGTAGATCTGCAGGTCCTCCAGTTTAAATGTAGATATCTAGATAGTAGATCTGCAGGTCCTCCAGTTTAAATG
>JBAMYA010097546.1:0-20850 GCA_037176975.1 Arrhamphus sclerolepis | reverse complement strand
CTTATTACTCATCTTTAATTAGAGAAAATCAGAATAACCACAGATTTCTCTTCAGCACTGTAGCCAGGCTGACTCAGTGTCACACCTCCATCGAGTCACCACTGACCAACGACATCAGGAATCAGTCAAATTTGTTGAAAAGAAAACAGGATAATACAGTGTGTCTCCTTTACAATTAAACAGTAGTTTACGACCACACTTAAAATATCAGTACGTTCTTCAGTCACAGGTATTCATTTATTATTATTTTGTTTTGTGTGTCTGTTATCAATACAGCTCAACCAAGTTCAGCAAAGAGATTTTTTTAACATTTCTACCTCAGGGACACTGAAGTACACAAGATAATAAACAAACCTGGAAAATGCAGAGATTCCAGAAGTACAGCATCTCTGAAATGCCAAAGCAGGAAACAACATTTCAGAATCCTTATTTGACAGAAGAAAAAAAACATGAATAAAAGCAAAGAAAATGCACCTTTTAAAACTAAAGAAGCCAGACAATAATTGACAAAACAGGGCAGGGAGGCCTTTGAAACCTTTCAGATAATCGGTTTGCTGGCATGTTGCTTTTTCTTTTAACTGCAATGTATTGCATGTAAAATGTTTTTGATTTATGAATTATTCCTGTTTTGTTGTCACTTTCATATGTTGCCTCCTCAGCTTTGACATTTTCAGAGATGTTGACTTTTCCGTTCATGTTGTGTTAGAATGTCAAACGACACTGTCGTCACATGGCCAGTGACAGTCTCCTTGAATTATTCATGGACATGTCTCTCCAGACCAGCAGGGTGCATGAGAGAGTTGCTTTTCTCATCATTAGGTCCCTCTGTGTGTGGCAATAGGTTTTTCCATTCTTGTTCCTACAAATCATTCATAATAGTCTTTTTCAGAAGTGTCACAGCCATTTGCAAACTTATAAATACTACATTTTCATGAAAAAGGCCCGAAGTGACTGAAAATCTTGTTATGAATGTTTGATCAGATCCGCTGAAAGCTGTCAGCTGATTTTAAACAGCAGCGGTCAAGCTGAAGCTTTATCATCTGTTATCATCACAACTGTCTGGTGAAGAAGCGCTGCAGCCAGAAAGTGTGTGAACAGACACACACACACTCTTCCATGAGATGGAGGTAGCTGTGGGTTAAAGACGGAGTGGCTCAACACCTGACTTTGTTAAACCTCCTCTTTTCCTTCCTCTGCAATCACATTTTCTGTGGACTCAGTCTAAAAGGAATCAAGCTTTCTGACAAAAACACACACCCTGAAGCATCTATGCCAGACCTCATAAAACTCCTTCACTCACCATTGAGTCCTGAAGTAATGTACCTTGTAATTGAGTCAGTGATCATGATGCAATACTGTCTTACAGCTTAGACACACATATTATTATGTTTAATCTTGTACAGTTTGTGCTTTTTCTGCCTCTGTGGTTTGAATTATCCAGCGTGGGTTACTGGGAGTTCATCTGCAGAAGAACCTAAATTTAGATTTCAGGGTCAGTCAGCCAAAGGTTAATCGTTATGTTGCAAGATACATCCAGTAATTATCACCAGACGTGAGGACGCTTGACGATAATTGGAATATGTTCCATCTGGATATTGTCGGGCTGTCTTGGCTGACACAACTGGTGGACACTGGGGGCAGTGACTCCGGACCGGCAGGCTCTGGTGGTGGTTTCCCTTTTTTAGGAGGGAGACTATAGGAGGCGTTGCTATTACAGGGGGAAGCACACATCATCCTGATCATGAAGTGTTAGATCAGCTCTATACCCTTGCTGGGGTGGTGGAGGGGTCATGGGAGTTTTCCCAGCATACATTGGCACAATGCGCTTATATTGTGCCTTTCTAGTCCAGGGACCACTTAAGGTGCTTTTACAATGCAGGCACCTTTCTCTCACACATTAACTAGATCGATTTATTCAATGTACCTAATTACTGCTATTATATGTATAGTTACTCCTACAAATCAAATTACATTAAAGTTTATGTAAATGATGCCTTTGCAGAATTTTGGTTCATGGTTTCAACTTAAAATCCAACATTGTGGCAGCAACTAACATCCCTCTCTTAAAGGCACTCTATCTCTGGGCTGCAGTGGCGCACTGGATTCCATCACTGTCACATGCACACACTGGACTGGATGTCCAGTAATTTTCCTGTAAGTCTGTCCGGGAGGAAAGTATTAATGGTGGCGCTGAAGCCAATGAAGAGCAGCCTGGCATGATGCCCTGGATGTTCCAGGTGAGTGATGATAGCATGAAGTGCTGTGGCAGTGGCATCCTCTGTTGATCTGTTAGCTCTCTATGCAAATTGAAATGGATCCAGTTTTTTTTTAAATTTCATAAAAACTGGGGTCAGAGCCACTGGCCGGCAGTCGTTGAGGCTGCTAATGATGGTCTTTTTGAAGGAGCGGGATTGTAGCCAACGTCAGGCATGATGCACTGAGGCAGAGACTCGTTGAAGATGTTGGTGAGTACACCAGACAGCTGGTCTGCATGTTCCCTGAGAACCCACCCAGTCACTCCATCTGGCCCGGCAGCCTTCCTAGGATTGACGGTCCTCAGTGCACCCCTCACCTTGTGTTCCTGCATGGAGAGGCTGGAGCTGCTGCAGTCTGATGTTGCTCTGGGTCCCTCCACCTCGAAGTGTGCAAAGAAGTTGTTCAGCTCTTCTGCAAGCCCTGTGGTGTTGCAGGATTTATAATGGGAGAGATGCTGGACTCCATGCCACACCCACCTGCGTGGTCCTCAATCTTCCTTTATATGCTGCCTTGACTACCTCAATGCCTCTTCCCAGGTTAGCACTGGCTGCTTAGAGGGAGCTCGCTCTTCAGCCCATCTGCATCAACTGGGAGGTTGTGGAGTGGGTGCCCAGTTCTAAGTACGTAGGGATGCACATAGATGCAGACTTCAAATGGAGCTCCAAGAAGGCCCAACAATGCCTCCACTTTTTGAGGATTCTTAGATGTGTCAACATAAAGAGCTGCTGACAGTTTTGTTTTTACCTCTGCTCCACTGAGAGTGTGCTCACCTACAACATCTCTTTATGGTTCACCAGCTGCACCATAGCGCACAAGAAGGCACTTCAAAGGATCATCAAAACAAAACATCATGGACCACCCGCTCCCCTCCTCTCTACAACACTCACTGTCTTAAGAGGGTACACAGCGTCTTGGAAGATAACACACACCCAGGACACCATGTGTTTGAGCTGCTGCCCTCTGGCAGGAGATTCAGGGTTTTGAAAGCACGTATGAACAAACTGAGAGACAGTTTTTTTTGTTAAAAAAACAGGACAATAACATTGCTAAATGCAAACATTTAACATGATTCAGCTCTATTTGCACTTTTTGAACTGCTACAAGTGTTTTTACTATTTGCATCATTCACTTTTATTTATGGCTACTTTTGTTTTTCAACTTTTGTATTTATTTTAAATTATGTATAGTATAGTTGTTTGCACCGGAGGTGGACAGTAGTCCAATTTTGTTGTACCATTATGCAATGACAATGAAGATTTATCTTGTCTTATCTGTACAGCAGAGGTCTCAGAATACCTGCAGAAAAAGTTCTGCAGCACAAAAGATCAACACATCCGCTGAGTTGAACTCTGTGCTTAAGGACACTGCATTTTTCTTTAGTGTGAGCATGCACGTGCGTGTGCATGAGCAAGCTTCAGAGAGATAGTAGGTCATTCAGGTTGGACAGTGTGTAACCTGATTATAGACAAGGAGGTTAGGCCACAGTCATGACAGTAATGCACTTGCAGGACTCTAAATGGAGCCTAACCAGGTCCCTGTGGAAACAAGTGGAGTTGGTAAAAGCCAATAAAGCCTGTTTTTTTTTATGAAGCTCACAAAGTCTGAATTCACAGAAGCACGGAGCAATACGAGGAGCTTGGGTTTCAAATCGAAGATCAAGTGTTTACAAAAGGGTTGTGAGCTGTGAGGGAGAGATGGGTTACAAGAATATTTGATAAACTGTTACTCTAAGAAATGTCTTAGTCTGAAGCAACAGCTGATTTTTTTTTAAATGCTATGATAGATAGATGCTTACCTTAAAAATCCACCAGATTGTTGGCAGCCTGTTGCAGCAGCTTGTCTCTTATAACAAAGTGCATCGCACAAGAAGACGATGACATCAGCATGAGGAACTGCACTGAACTGAACTAAAGATTCAGTTCAGTCTATTGGATACATTAGCCAGACTGTTTTTATAAACTGGAAATTTGGAACAAATTGAACTGAACTGAACAGAGTGCTGCTAAAAATACTGCTATTTTTATTCATATTTATATTAGTAAAGAGAGTTACAAGCCGAAGTGATAAAGATCATTCATTTTATATGATTTTATACCTTCAAGCAAGGGTGAGAGCAAGGACAAAGTGGGGAAGAATGTTGAAATCCTAAATCTTTCAAGAAATTTCCAGCTATATTCCTGTCATTTGGACAACTACACAGTTGGTGACTCTGTCTGCTTTGTCTGGAATAACTGGGAGTATGGGGGAAAGACCAGAAAGCCCCAGATGAGTGAGTTCTTTCCAGTTCTCTGATAGTCTCTATTGGATTGTAATTAAAGGGCCTTGTTTTCTTTCTGTGTAAAGACATGAATTTGCGCTATTACCAAGAAGCAGCTACAAGAACATATTCTTCACACCAACACCTGTCTACCTGATAGTCGGACCATAAGGAGCAACTAAGAGGAGGAGGGACAGGAGTGCACTTGAGCATGTTACTGTGAAGGAGTGTCTCTGCACCCCAGACTGAGTTTCTGTTCATGTTGTCCGCTGAGACAGTTCACCTGTGTTACCTGCCAATGCTGCACATGACATCGGCTCATCTGTTGCCAGGCAACGATCTTAGTGCCCTAATGTCTTCAAATTACACCTCTCTCCCTGTTATACTTCCAACTTTCCAAATGTTTTTCAACTATTTATTATTATTAGTTATGTATGTATTTATTTATTTATTTATTTTCAATTTATACTGCAACATTATTATTTCCCTTTGTGGATTATTCAGTATAATAAAATCTAAGTAAATGATCCAAAAATCACATTAAAGGCACAAAGATAACTAGTTCTAAAAGCTGGCAGGTGGGTTTTAACAGCTTCAGAAAAATGTGGCTCTGACTCTGCCTGTGTGATGCTGACCTAGTTTTAGAGTGCTAGAAAAGCCTCAGCTGTGAAACTTCTGACAGCCAGACCTGTGCAACATTTATGGTGAAAAGATAGAGAGTACATCGAGGGCTTATTTGTCCTGCAAGACAAATACACAAAACCATGCCTGAAACTGCACGGGTGGTTCTTTGTTTCTGGCTGCAGTCTTGAATAGGTGCACTCTTCTCACTGTAAAAGTACCTTTCACATTGTTTATGGAAGGAAACGTTCATAAACCACTGGCTGTATTTATAATACAATATACCAAGGTTGACAAACTGAGTGTTCAAAAAAAGAAAAAAAAGAATTAAATGAAATCAGTAGACAGCTTTTCAACAAAATTAAAATAAGCCTGTAGCCTTATCTCAAGCTGGATTCTTTGTTTAACATATTTTGAATGGCAATATTAAGTAAAGGCAAACAGAAATGACTGTGTTTTTTACTTACTTGGAGCGAAAGAGGATGCAGTCAAAGGCAATAAAGTTTAAAGGGAATAAAAATGAAAGTGATAATGTAATAAGAGGAGATATGGCTCAAATGCTTACACTTATTTACTTTAATCAATACCCTACAGACTGGAGATGTTTGTGTCATAGAACTATAGAGGGATTATTAACCTGTTTTGCATACTGAAAAGATAAAACTATTGCAAAACATTTAGTGATAATGCATTTTAGAATAAGCCAGCCTATACTGAAAAACACTGTCTTTTGGAATACTGTACCAGACACTGCTAGCGTCCAGGCCAACCTGGAAGGGCTAGCTTCTCAAACCCTTGTGGGTCTGAAAGTGGCTTGGCTGGAGCAGAAGTTAGCAGGTTTCCAGAACCAGTAGACAGGTGACCGCGGCTCCAGCTGACCCAGCTTTATCCCGGGACCTTTTCAGGCCAGCCCGAAGCCATTTACAGCAGAACGGATAAAATAAAGCTCTGCTAGCTTCAAAATAAGAATGATTTATGCTCTGTCAGGTCTTCACGGCTCAGAAGTCAAGCTCACCTTAAATGTGAATAAATGAACAGTAAAATAGGAAAAGAAAGACAAAACAAAATAATAAAAGTGTCACACTTCACTTGAGTCAAAACCCCCCAAAATACAGAGATGAGTGATCTGTCTATGTTGACAATCGAAGCCATGAAAAACTAAAATTGATCCAAACATTCTGGCAGTGACTGAGCTGGATTTTGGAACATCTAGGGGAAACTGACTGGCTGATTACGGTGTTTTTACGAGCCTTGGATGTGAAGAAGATATGATTGCACAAAGCAATTTAAAACTTCAGAAATAAGCCAAATCATCTTAAAATCAATTCAGAATCAGGTAACCAGTGGAGGTTATCTGATGGCACTTACGTAGTCAAGATTTTCACCGCACCAAGGGGCGAAATTATGTTGTTGCAGCGTTAATTACTGAGAAAGTATATAAGAAAGCAAGATTACATAATCATCAATTTCACAAACTATTGGAGAGTAGAAGTCTGTAGCAGTGAGAGGCTTGGAAATCTCCAGAGATCATCACAAATGCACTGAAGTGTCATGTTTGCTGGCTGGCGACAACTGATGATGATGGGATCACATGCAGCAAATACAGGTGGACACAGCATGGATAAAACCTTAGAACCACTGATGTAACATCTGGGGTCCAGAGGTGCGCGTTCACACTGGTGTGCACAGGATTACTCCTGTCTCACTTCTGTTGATCTTTTTAAAAATCACTTGTCTGCGTACATCATCCAAAATCCAAGTGGTGAGGTGCCACATTTCCAAAAACATTCCTACTGTGTCCTTATCATGCTACAGGCTTGCCCAAAGGAAACAAAAGAAGCAAATCAGAAGGTCCAACTCCCGTTGAGTGAGAGCTTGCTACGTGGCTGGATATTTTTGCAGGCAGCGGTTTGTTTTTTTACTGGTCATGATGACACTATGAACTCAAACCGCCAGACACCTCCTATATTATCAGCCACAGGGTCTACTCGAGCGTAACCAAGTGCTCCTCAACAGTGGCAGAGCACAAGGAAGCAGGGATGCACCCTGAACTGGCTGCCAGTCCTTGGAAGAGCAGTTGCTAAAAGTCTTAAATCAAAATCACAATAATTCAGGTGGAGGCTAAGCAATGTCTGTCCCTCAGTGACTTTAGCACTCCTGGATAAATTTAAAAATAATTATCTACTTAAGACTGCGTTAAAAAGATGTGCTCTGCAGAAGCATATAGACAGACCTCTGCTGCCTACCCATCATGCCACACTCCCTGCAGGGACTCACAACCACTGTTCTGAGCAGTTGTGGGAAGTTCCTGCATCGCACCATTAACTGGAATGTCAAACATCATGTGTGTTGCAGAGTCTCCTCTCAGCACTATATGCAGTTGTCATCACTGGAGCGTGGGATTAACACGTCAGACACACACTTCCACTGCAGAAACACTCCGTCCACCCCAGAGCCTGAGGTCAGAGTTGCTCTCGCTGAGCACTGACATGCGGCTTCCCCTCAGGTGCAGCACATCATTCTGAGGTGCAAAACTGTCATATGTCACGATTCCATCCTGTCAAGGAAGTAGCTGAAGGACAGATGATGTTTAATATTCTTGCACTTGGATTGCAGCATCTCATGTCTTCACAAGTCCTCCTGTAAAGAATTTGTGTTTTCTTTTTTTTTATTATTCTGTCATTCTTGTTTTCCACAAAAGAGACACAGTAAATGTTTTGTTTCGCCAGCAATGCTGTTTTGTGTGAAAACTTCAGCAATCCATCCATCTGACAATGATAATCATAGATGCATTGAAGTAAAGGACTCCCTCCCTCCTCTCAGCGCCACACATCCTCCTCTTCCTCAAAAACTGTCACCTTGTTTGTGTCTGCTCAGCTCTTTTGTGTGTCTCCACGCACCGACATTGGCTCCGGCATCAGATCTCACCAGTTCTCCTCAGCAGGTGGAAAGTGTGACTCATACTGATACGTCTCCAGTGGAAGGATCCTTCTGTGATTACAAAGCTGCAGGCCACCGCATGGTCACTAAGTCACTAGCTGAGAGGTGTTCTAGAAATGAGATGAGATCCCCCTAGAGGCCCCTAGACTGTTGCTTTAGGGAGCGAGACAGTGGCCGGTGGCAGCTCAGGCACCAGCCGTTGTGTTCCACACTCAGAAAAACGCTGTAACTGCTTTTATTGTTAGGATTTATACGTGGATGGATTGTCTGTCAGAGAGGATGGTGCCTGGCTGTGTGGGCTGACAGTGTGACAGCGCAAACTCACTGCCTGCCGAGCTTCAGTTCAGCATGGAGCACTCACAGTGAAAACAAAAGAAATACAATCCTCCTTTTGAAACACAGAGCCCGAGTAAAGTCAGCCGCAGTCGAGAGTTTTCCATTTGCTGAGAGTATGTTCCCCCCCCAAATGTCTATCAGTCTCACAATCAATTAGAGATTTTATATATTTTAAACACCAATGCCTATTATAGCACCTAAACTGCCAATATAAAATCATAAAAAGAAACTATAAATAACTATACTATCATAAAAAATATACTATGGGAGTGAAAGAAATTGGAGTTGAAGCAGTCTGAAGCATGAAAAAAATCTGCTAATGTTCACAATTCATTTAATATTTTATAACAGTATTCAAACAAATAATAAAATGATGGGAATCACATCTGTTTGCAAAAGGGCACATGATGCAAACACAGATTACTTATTCTGCTCTTAAGAACATTTATGAATTAATTATAAAGTCCAAAACTAAATATAAAACAACCTTGTCACTTTGTTTGGCCAGCCAAAATTGAAGAAGTGAACTTTGTGAAGTCTCTTTTAAAGAGGAACTCTGACGGTAACAGTGAGCCATCCAGGTGTATAGGGTACTATGACATCACAGAACTGGATTAGAGAAGAATAACTCATAACTGTTGATTTTGATTTCAAAATCAGTAGCTATGAATCCAACAGCAAAGACGCAGCTGAAAAGCTGAAGCTTTTGTCCTCTCTCTGGTGTTTTTCAAACACATATTTCATTAGCAAAAAGTAGAATACTTGAAGTTCATTTTATTAAATATGCTTGAGTATAAGTATAGCAAGTATAATACGGACTTATAGTGTACTAGAAAGTATACTAATTTATTACTATTTTATTACTATTTTAGACTATACTACACTATTTTAGACTAAATTGGAGTTCATAATTAAGTTCATACAAGTATACTTTAAGTATATATCATACGGCCACTTTAAGCATACAAAAGTACACTTTCAAGTATACAAGAAGTGCACTCATGTATATACTACTAGTGTACTAGGTATATAGTTCTCATACACATACATACTGCCATTGTACTAGTTATATACTTCTGGTCCATATTTCAGTTTATGTAAGTATACTTTCATGAACTTAGAGTTACTTAAACTAAAGAAATACTATTTTTTGCTATTTGACTAGTTTACTTGATGTTATACCTCACTTATACTTGTAGATTTGTTTAGAATATTACTTATAGAATACTATTTGTATACTTGAAATATACTTCTTAAAGTAAACTCCAGCACTATATAATCTTCAACACATAAGTTTAGAGCAGGGGGACACCTCAAGGCAAATGTGTGTAGTGAAAAACATCCATATTCTGTTAAATAAATGTAAGCACAAGTCAACAACTTGATATATTAAGTATTAGTTCTTTGTGTCAGAAAGAAGTATAAAGTATACTAAAGTACAAGTTATAGGTAGTTAGTATTAAAGTATAAGTGTAAGTCTTAGTATTAATGTACTTAGTCTTTGACTTTTCTTTATAGTTTTCAGTATAAGTCAAGTATACTTTACTATACTCTTCTTACGTTTATAAAACAGTATATATACAGTAAACTTCAAGTATAATGCCTCAGTTTAAATAAAAAATAGGTATACTCATAGTACACTTGAATGAACTACTTTTTCTAAGGGTGTTGTGTTTTGTTAAATCAATCCTGGGTCTATCGCTTGATAGTAATGAGTGTAAACCTTCATTAGTGTGCAAATTTAAGTCAGTCAAAGCAGTTTTAAGTAAGAGTGGAATATATCCTTGCAGCACAGTGGATTTCATACTGTCCCAGAGGGTAAGCAGCAACGTCAGAATGAATTGCTATGTGGTGGTGGAGTGTGTCTGCTATAGGGGGAGGTGTGGAGCAGTGGTTCAGGGAACTTTGCCAAGGACGGGGCTGACCGACACAGTTGATCCTCTTTGTAAATCAGTTCTCTCCCTTTATTCAGGAGTTGTGTGTTGGGACCAGGAGCCAGTGCTTCTGCAGAACCATGCTCTCTGGAGTTTGTTTGTTTTTGTTATGTTTGTTCAGTTACAATGCAGCAGGAGTGGGCTTATTGCTCATACAGGAATGTCCAAGAGTCACTACTCAGAACAATCAAAATGACTCCAGAATTCCTATTAACACCTCGGATCATCAAGTTTTTACAACAAAACCGATAAGAGTCATTCATGGTTCATCAATGCTCTGTTGCAACCATTTCTAACGTCTCTTGTTGCTGCTATTCTGGCTATTGTTCTGCCAATTTCTTATCCTTCATTTCTCTGATTGCCTGTATGTCTATCCAGTGGTTCCACTGGATATCCAGTGGTTCCACTGGATAGACGTCTATTGAGACTACCCCCCAGTAAATCAGAAGGATATAGAAGAATCAGGCTCACTAGTTAATTTGTATTGAAGAATAAAAGAATTTGGAAAACTGACCAGGCTAGTGGACAGTCAAATTACTCCCCTGGCCTCTTTGACAGAGACCACAGGATCGACACCCATTGGACACAATGTTTTCCAAAGTATTTTAACTTTTCTACTTTGGTTTTCTTTGTGATTTCTCATGTCTGCTCGCATAGGTTAGATGTTAGAGGCTGTTAAGGTTTCAGTTTTGTTCAAGGACATGTTTAAGTATTGTAAAATGAGGTTGTGAAATAGTCCGAGGTTACAGGCTTTACTATCGATGGATCATAGCTACCATGATATCACTTGGACATCGCCTGGCACAGAACAAAAACTGTTACCATCTTATGATTTCTAGCCAAGTGTTTTGTGGATGTGGAGAAACATAGCTGAGACTGGGCTGCTATGATGGACTTGTGAACATCGACCAATGTTGAGACTCCATCGTGGCTTCATTCACTCTTGCACTCCTATTCCTATATTGAACTTAATCGGTTATTGATTGATTTGATTTGTCCACCTGTACACAAACATGAGGCAGGTACTTTAAACTACAGACTTCTCTGTGAGCTGCTTTTACAAGGATTTCCATAAAATATATAATTGTTTTTGAAATACTCTTCAAATTGCTCACAATGGGGCCTATTTTGCAGCACATTCATTTCCCAATGACACTCTTCAAGGTCTACTCAGCTGCTTTTGTTGTCAGTCATCCATAGCCATGTAGTATATACTGATGCTGATACGGTCGGTTGAATGTTTACGTGGTCACCTTGCAGCCATTCTACCAAAATGAAAATTGAAGTTCAGCACTTTGAGACTCAACACCGTGGAACAGACCATAGTCACCTTTGTCGGTGGCGTGTCTTTGGAGAGGTTGTGGTTCAGGCAGGTTTGGGGCCCAGACCCAAGTCACACCACAGGAAAGCCAGCTATTCAGCAGCAGGAGAAGTGTCATCACTGAGGTTGCTAACAAATTACACCCTTCACTTGTGGAGAAAGCCGAGCTCTTGGCTGGGAGCATGCTCTTGGCTGGGGTGCAGGGAAAACTGCTCAGTGAGTGGAAGAAACGCTCCTGAAAGCAAAGTGACACCTGTCTCATATTCAGCGATGTCTCTCAACAGAGCACTCATTGTCAGGGCCAAAATAGGAGAGAAACTTCTCAGCATACACCAGGGGACTAATATGATAAACTGTGTCCTTCCTGGCAAGTCCGCCTGTGCTGCATTTGATTAAGCAGAGTGCATTTGACAAGATTATTCAATTTTGTTCAGTGATCATTCATAATGTATAGATCCAGGAGGTTCAAAGAATACAACTGCAGCATGTAGCTGCCAAAAACACAACTTCACCTTCTGCTACTTTATATTGTATTTTTATATGACCATCCAGTTATTTATCTGATTCTCATTTTAATTTTCTTTATTGCCAATCTCTCAGCTTTCATAAGGTCAACAGGAGATATCTCATACAATTTATGCATGCCTTTCACTCAATAAATTTTAATTTACTATTTGTTCGTACTTTTGGGTTGTATTGTACTTTTTAACACAGAAAGAGAAAGATAAAAGTGCATTATTCAGAAATACAGTAACAATTCTGCTAAAATCAGAATATTCCAACAAAATATCCAGGTCAGTGGAGCAAAAGACAAACAATGTTATTCAAGCACAATAACTGGTGTCAATATTTGCTGAGAGCACATGAATATTTCAGCATCTAAATGTTTCAGAATCATGATCTCAACATAATGTATGATCATATTGTGACATATGTGATTTGACTCAACATAAGCAAACATTTGTTACATTATTTTTCCTTTAAAAGATGATGAATGCAAGGAAAATGTTGCAATTACTTATGTGGTTGTTATGTGAAGACTATCCATGACAGCATCCCTCTGTGTGTTTTCTCAGTTAAACTGCCCCACTTCCAAAAAAAGCACGGAC
The DNA here is from genome assembly GCA_037176975.1 of Arrhamphus sclerolepis. Taxonomy (NCBI): domain Eukaryota; kingdom Metazoa; phylum Chordata; class Actinopteri; order Beloniformes; family Hemiramphidae; genus Arrhamphus; species Arrhamphus sclerolepis. The sequence continues at coordinate 8,076 of JBAMYA010097546.1, read as the reverse complement.
GCCATGTGAAATGCAAATGCAAATGCAAAATGGAATGCAATGATTTGCAGATCTTTCAAAACTGATATTTATTCACAATTTAACACAGAAAACATGCCAAATGTTTAAACTGAAGAAATGTACTAAAATACGAATGTTTTGCATTTGATAGCAGCAGTTTTTGTTTGTTTTTTTTAAAAACTTGAACAGGATTAAAATGTTCAACTGTGGTTGGTCTTCTTTGTTGCTTCATGATATGATAAATGTTTTCAATAAGGTCTAATACAGCACCATCATCAATAACTACATTCTGTTTTGATTTACATTTTACACAGAGGATCATCTTTCCGGAACAATACATGCTGTCCAAGTTCTCAAGCATGCTGCAGAGTGATTTTATCACTTGGTCTTTGAAGCTGTCATTCAAGTTAAGCAAGCAGACAGGCATGATTTCACTTGAGGTATCACACGTAGCTGAATCTCATGTGGGATGTGCTAAAGTCAGTCCTATTTACAGCCACACCCTTGTCACACATTATGTGAAAACTACCCAAGAATATGATGGTGCGTGCTGTGTTTTATGCACAAGGAGCCTGATCAAGCTCTGAAGCACTGTCGAGTAAAACAACAGTAACTCGTTTATCAATGCTTAAATGCTTAAAAGATAAGATATCTTTATTGCCACTGTGTTTATGATACAGTTATACTGCAGGTGCTTATCACAGCAGGGTTTAAAAGAAATTACTTGCAGAGTACATAGCTAAAGATAGACTCCATTCATAGAACAATATAAAAAGAAGAGTTAAAAGTGATGCAAACTGTTTTAAGGTCCAGAGTGTGGTATTTCACATTCCATAATAAGAGTTTGCTATTTTCTTGGACGCTTTTTCATAGGAACTTTAAAGGTGGGGTAAACAATTTCTACCACCTGTATACTATAGCTACTTTTTTAAATACTTACAAAGTACAGAGTACCTTTACATCTATGAACAGCAGCTATTTATTCCATCTATTTTTTGTGCCTTATTTTTTGCATAGATTTTAAATCCTACTTTTTTTGGTCTGCGCTGCTGTAACAAGGAATTTTCCCACAAGTGGGATTAATGAAAGTCTTAACTTATTCACATATTAGCACTTTTTGTAATTCTGTTTTAATCTCAATACATTTCTCAATGCAGGTACTGTATCTGTAGTATTTCATTCTTATTATTGATTAATATCACGTGATATTGGCTATGAGAATACTTTCCAGCAGAGCATTCATATTTGAACTAATCTAGATAATTTTGCCAGCATCCTGCAAGTGAAGTTCTTTCAAAATAACTGCTGGAGTGTCAGATTTGTACCTGTAACCTGCAGCAAACTGTCATGCACTCTATCGCTAATTTTGCCCAATGAACTTGTTAGACGGTCCCTAACTGGAGCAGGCAGGCTGAGTAGTTGATGCTGGATCTCGGAGCAGCAGCAGCAGCTCAGTGAGTCCGGCGCTGCAGTCCATCAGAGCGGCCGCTCATCAACATCCTCTCGCCGTCCACGGAGCTGTAACGCTATGTGGCTCTGAAATAACGGCCAGCGGCGGCAGCGGAACCGAAGCAGGTCACGACAAGCGGGGACAGCATTTTCGAGGACATGAGGGCATCTGCCACGGTGATTTCTCCCAAGAGCTGGACCGGGAATCTCGACCGGATTCGGTTTTCACGGAGCAAATGGTGATGCAGCACACACGAGAGCGTCTGTCAGCCCACAGTTCAGCTAGCTAGCTAGAGTACCGAGTATCCAACAGCACAGCAAAGCCCACCGTTTATCACTCACTCGGGTCGCTAAAATGTCAGCAAGTCCAAAGACGAGTCCGGGTATATTTATCATGTATTTTCAATCTGCATGAAACGCTTTATTTTGTAGTCTGTGTTTTTATTTTTATTTTTTTGCGCTCCTCTGCTAGCCAGTGTTAGCGGTTAGCTCCTGCGTGGCTAACTAGCAGCAGCTAATCAGCTCATTCTGGCTCCGTCTCTCTGGTAACTGCTCTGTATTCTGTGTGTGGACGCGGACAGATGTCCTATCTACACGCCAACTGGATGCAAACCGACAGGACAAGATTAGGAAAATGCTCACATAAACACCGATGGGCTGAGCCCGTCGGGCTGCTAGTGCTTATGTGTATATACATATATATGTATAACAGGGGTATCAATTCAAGTCCATCCCTCACATTCAAGATCGGGGCAGCGGAGTCTAGCGTTTGTCCACTCGGCTTTCGACATATGTGGACACGGAAAAATAGACGCTGCAGCCACTGATTATAATTCGTTTGTAAGATATACTTTTTAGTATAACGAATCAAATCAAATATAGTGTGCTTATCATGTTTTTTTGTTGTTGCCCATTTTATTAGTTCAATCGATGCCGATGGATGCGAATGGGAGAATTCTTGAAGGTTGAGCTCACTCTTCTCAGTATTTTTCTTTTCTTTTCTATTTCCATCACACGTTATATAGTTAACTTTACTGGACTGGAATATAATGAAACGGGTCCATTCTTAGCCCTGGCAGTGATGCCAGAATGCAGAGGAGCGCTGATTAAACAGATTGTACAGCCTCTTGATAGCTTGAGTCTCTGGAAAATATGCTCGTCATTTTTCTCACGGCTGAAGGTTTGTTTGTTTTCTTTGTGGATGAAGAAAGAGAATTTCCGAGGGATTCATTGTTGAGGTGTTACAATCACTCCATCATGGGAGAGGATTGTTTATTACTTTGATATTTCAGCTAACTCTTGATAGATAACATGCAATTTTGTTGAGCTGTCTTGAAGTGTGTCATTGTAATTTAGAGCTTTTAGGCTCTGAGGAATGCCAGTTGAGAAGATGCCAGTTGTTACAAGGGACATGCTGCCACTGTGAGAAATGCCAGCTAAAGTAAAGACTAAAGATGGTACCAATATGACTGTCTCTGCAAGAATGGTTTGCAATGTCATTTTAAATATTTTTTGAAAACACTGTGGCAAATCTGATGTTTGTTATGAATGAGTTCCATCTTGTAACATGTGATCTCTGTGTCTGTGTTTTTTTATTTTATTTTTTTACAGATTCGTCATGGCCTTTTTCCTGTTGATTAGTCACTTCTTCTCTGAAGGACATTGGCCCTTTTTCGTTTCTGGATTTACCGATGCAGGGATGAGATAATAAAGCCAGCTGGCAGGTGCATGCTGCTACATCACCACCTGTGGCACCAGTTAATTCACCCCACCCCAAGTTAAGTTGATTTCAACACTTGAACTATGACGACGCCGGCTCTGCTGCCGTTGTCGGGCCGCAGGATACCCACTCTGTCGCCAGGCGCATCCTCTTTCCCGCACCACAGGGCTACGTTGAGGCTGTCGGAGAAGTTCATCCTCCTCCTTATTCTCAGTGCCTTCATCACTTTATGTTTCGGAGCCTTCTTTTTCCTTCCGGACAATTCCAAACACAAGCGCTTTGACCTGGGCTTGGAGGATGTGCTCATCCCTCATATTGACTCAGCCAAAGAAGGGAAGCACTCCTCAGGGCAGGTGGTCATACATGGACAAGGTGGGCACGATGAGAGTAGACACAGGTAAGTCTTGACCTTCAAACTTGTTTGTACTGTTTATAAGTTTGGTTAAACTTTAGCTTATTTCCAATGTTTCACATGGTTGTAACTACTGTAGAAATTCTAGACAGACATATCAACAGATTTTTGCAGTCTGCTGGGACTTTGGAAGTGTGGTAATTTGTAGGGTGAATGTTTAGATACATATCAGCACAGGCGTTGCTTGATTCCTGTTGCTCACTCCTTTGTGTAGCTGGGTGTGCGAGAACACTCCCACCTTTTGTGCATCTTCCATCTTGTAATTGTTAAAGTTACTTAGCAGCAGAAATTTAATCACCTTGGCCCCATTTTTGTCCAACTGTCTTGCAGCCAAATGTTAATGAACTCGATGATCTACAATATATAGGCTGTATGAAAAGCTAAATAGTGCTTAAAGGTTTGGGAGTTGCTGCCTGCCATAAGATCAATTCCAGCAGATCTTTGCTGCATTTTCTTTTTTTTTTTTTTGTTTTACTTTTATTATTTGGTTTGTCTAGGCTGTATTCCCACCCTAATTCAAGTTAATATTTTCTGGCTATTCCAAATGTATTTGGAATCCAATGTGGTGGATAAATGTTATGCTTGTCCATCAAATGTTTTAATCTTACAAAGTAGTTATTTCCACATGGACATTGTCCAAATAGTATAATATAGAATATTAACATATAAAAGCCAAAATGAAAAACCAGCGTCTGAAAAACAATGAACACACTGTAATTCAGTAGCCTTTAGAAATGTGCTTAGAAACAATGATATAAAATAACTGTTTTCTGCATGACGTTGTCTTTTTCTCACATTGTTACGAATGAAGTTTTGGTCACTGATCTTCAGACGGCTGCTTCATTTCTTTGGAATTTTGCTGTCATTTGTTTATGCACAACTCTCTTATGGTCTTGTGAGGGTAATTTAATTGAAGGTCTGATCTTTCACTGGGTCATTGCAAAACCTTGAATCTTGTCTTTTTTCCCCTTATTTTTTAAGCCATTCCGTTGTAGATTTTCTGTTGCGCATGGGATTATTGTTGTGCTGCATGATCCAGTTTTTAACCAAGATCCCTGAACTCTGGTATACAAAGGAGTTAATGGTTGACTCAGTGACTAAGTGTCCTGGTCTTGAGGCTGCACAGCATATCATCCCCCTTCCACCCTTCTATTTGAGAGTTGGTATGAGATGTTTGTGCTGACAGGTTGTGTTTGGTTTTTGCCAAACATGTCACTGTGCGTTATGGGCAGACAACTCCACTTAATTCTCATCTGTCCAAAGGACATTGTTCCAAAGGTCTTGTAGTGTGTTGAAATTAACCTTAAAAACGTAAGCTTGGCGATCATGTTCTTCTTAGAAAGGAGACTTTTCTCTGGTAACCCTTTCAAGTAAACCAGACTCATTCAGTCTTTTTCTTTTTTGGTTTCATGAATGTCTTGATGTAGGCAATAAAGTTCTTGTTTTTATGTATTTTCTTATGTTTGAAACATTATGGAAACATTATTTGTTTACTTAAAACACTGCATCTCGCTGTTTTGTTAAATTAATAATGAGACTGTTTAATATGTCTAGTACTGTTAACCTAAGGGTGTATATTCTTATTTTTAAGTAGTTGTAGATACCATTTCATTTTTTTTGTTTTTTTGTGTACTTTTTTGAATTTAAAATTATTTTATGTATCCATAGACATAAGTACCATTAATTAAGTTCCTTTTGGTTCATGTGTTGTGAATTAAATGGCAGATTTATATTCTTAAACTTAAAAAAAAATCCATTAACATCATGGTGAAAATAGTGATATTATGTTGGTAAGATTAATTCCATGCTGGCTACATTAGTTTTTTTCTTTTTCTTTTTTTTTTTTGCAAGGGACTAATAAGCTATTTCTCAAACATTTTCATAGTGGGAACCACTGAGTGCTGTGTCTTTCTCCCCTGAGGTGCTTTTTCTTTTTTTAAAAAAAAGCCTTTTAGACTTCGGTGGCTTTCTGCTTGAAATAACATAATTAATGGTGTCCAGCCACTCTGTTGGATCAGGCAGGGTTGGGCTGAATTCATTATTGTTAGAATGGGGACATGTCTTTTGAAAAGAGGATCTTGGAGGCTTGCAGGGCCTGTGGTCTGCAGCAGGGGTGATGGGAAAAAAAACCATTCAATAACGTAATGCAGTTGTTCAGTATGACTTGGAGCTTCCACAATAATTTTAAGTTTTGCATTGATTTCAAGTAAATACCGTTCAATGTCCTCTTGATATTTTGAGCGATCCGTTTCTTTTCTTGGCTCATGTAGTTTGTTTAAATAATGTGCCAAAAAGTTCTGGCTCCTCCTCAGTTTCCAGCAACAGATGGCCAGACTTAGTGAAATGAAGTAGACATTGCGGATCATTTAATATTACTTATTTAATCTTTGCCATCTCTTTCATGAATCTTTCATTGAATATTCCTACTAATGATCACTATTTTGGAATAAATGACATGGCTGTTTCAAAACTATGTAACATGAACACCAATTTGGTTCTATACGTTGAAGAATGTGACAAGACACGAAGTGTATAATTGAAAATAAGATGTATGAGCCAAAATTACTTTTTAAGGTGTGACTTTAAAAGTGTGCCTGCTATAGTAGTTTAAAACCTTTATTAGGAAAAGTGATCCTAACCCATGACATTTATTGGAATTGCCTTTTATCCATATTGAAAGTCATAAAAATGCACAGCGTATTTAATAAACCTAAGTATGGCTGTGATGGAATATATTCATATTTTTTTCTCTGCCAGCTAATGGCAGTGCTTTCAGTGTGCTTTCTGTCTTGCTGTTTCACTTCAGAGGAGCAGGGTTCATACAGGCTCTGGAAAATGAGATGTTCTACGATTTAAAGAGACCCTTAGGAACACAGACGGGGTAATTCCACACTCACTTTATTTAGCCAAAGCAAACCCAGCAGTACCAACAGTCTGTGTAGAAGTTCATCTTGTTAACACTATTTTTAAAAGCCTCTGAGATGGTAAAGACTATTAATCTGTTTAATGTGTGGTAATCCATCTGTTCTCATGTGAATATGTTATTGGCTTTGCGATAATCTGGCATTTTCTGTTTGGCTGTACTGGAATTCTTGAAAGACTAACAAGGAAATATATGTAGTTTCTGTTTACATTTTATTTTTCTTGATGACAATCGCAGAACAGGTATTGTATGTTTTTAAGGCTAGTTTTATGGTGGAGCAGTGAATAAAAACATGTTCAGATTATCTTTTGTCAACACTCTGTAATCGGTCATTTGTGAAAGCAAACAAATATCTTGTGATGGAGTCTTTTTTTTTTTTAAATCTGTGAATGATGTTTCTAAGCTTCTTGACAAATATGAAATTGGTCTGGAACATCTCCCATTCACAGCCATTTTCAATGAAACTGAACCAACCAATTGCAATGGGACATGGGTAGGCTATATGTGGTGGTCTACTTTATTTTAGGTCTGTTATGTGTGACTGTACCTTACTGAAATGCACATAGTTTAATGCTACGGGCAGGTCCTCTTCTTCACACCTGATTGCAACGCATCCAGAGTGATACCTTTTCACTGTAATACTTTTACTGATTGGGGGGAAAAAATACACATTCATTGTTAAACGCGATAGGTTAGCTTTGATTGATGAGTCACATCACATGAGATGATATACAGTAAGCCTTTGGGAGGTAGTCATAGATGCAGATAAATGGTGTTGCTTTTACAAGTCTAATCTAATTTTAGATGGGTGTTATCTTTTATGGCATTAGACAGGTGTAATATTCAAGCAAATTGTTTCTACAATACTTTTACATTATAAAATCAATGTTAGTACAGAGAGCCAGAAAACCATTTACAATGTTAATTTTAATAGGACATATTCAAATGGCTGTTTGAAGGACTAGAAATAACTTGAGTATAATGTTCTGTCAAGCTTGACATACTTTCAGGCAAGTAATGACCCAGCCTTTTGTTTTGAACCAACTCTTGCACATGACTAGCAGCATTAATCTTCATCTGAGACGGGTGCAAGTAATGCTTGGGGAACTAATAAGATTTCATTTTAAGATGTTCCTCTTGCTTTGCTGTGCTTTTGCCACTTTTACAAATTTGCTTTACAAATACCTTAAGTTAACTGTTATTTGTTGAAACAGCTTCTGTTGCATATTTATGCACTACTGTTGGTTTGTCATATTATCTGAAAACAGTTGAGGCAGTTACCCCCTCCCCTCGAATTAATAAATAGATAGATAGATATCAGATGGACTACAAATCTTAGGCACACTTGAATTTTGTGATATTTGTTATGTTGCAGGATCAGTTATTTTGAAAGTGCATGCATTTTGTTTTCTCACATTCACATTCACATTTACTTCCTGTATCAAGTCCATACCATGCAAACCTGCATGTTGGGTGCGTGCATCAGGATGATGTATAATGCACCAAACAGTAAAAGAAAAGCCTATCATTTTTATACTCTTTCTTTCTCATAATGGATCTTGGTGCTATGAC
>JBAMYA010097515.1:0-20854 GCA_037176975.1 Arrhamphus sclerolepis | reverse complement strand
TATAGATATATATATAGATATATATATATATCTATATATCTCTATATATATATATATATATATATATCTCTCTTTCTCTCTCTCTCTCTCTCTCTCTCTCTCTCTCTCTCTCTCTCTCTATCTATCTATCTATCTATCTATCTATCTATATGTATATTTCTTTCTACACAGGCCTATGAAGAGATAATATTGTAATTAATAGCTGAGTCTGAAACCTTTCAACCAGTCTCATTTATAGGTCTGGGAGAACCTGCAGGTCTGAGAGACTGATGATTTGAAAAAAAACATCTTAATTGTTCCTTGATGGATGGAGAACTCCCTCCAGGTTTGGGGTCCACATTTACTACTGGCACCCCTATTGGTCTCACAGGATCCTACCTCCTTCATATTCTACCACCATCCGAGGAGTTTCCCACCTTGACTTTAGGACTTCCAACTCATTTATGTGTCATGTATACAGCAGGCCTTGTGCTTAAAACCTGATCTTATGTCCAACCACTCATAAGATTTCTTGATATCAGCCACCAATTTCAAACTTCCCTTGGTTCATGCCTGGCAGAGGATTCTCTTTCCATGGTGGTTCCTTCTGTTTCTCCTTTCCCTCATTGGGTTTGTGCTGCCTGAGACATTCACTTAGCAATTCATTGCTGGGGGCTAACTTCTAGATTGATTTCTGAATCTTTCATGTTATATCCATTCTTGTGGTCCAGCCACTCTCCTTCCTTTTTGAGTACAGTCTCAGGGTGCTGGACTAAAGCCGAATCCCTCCATGCATTTTGAAGTGCTTTCTTGTCTGGACTGTTTGATTTGTCTGAGAGGAGGTTATTATAAAATGGGTGTTTCTGATTATTGGCAGGACATCTTGTATGTACTGATGGATTGGTCTTATTATTATTATTTTTTTCATTTAGGTAACTTCAGAATCTGCTTTACTCTTTGTAGGTACTTATATATAGCTGGGTTATAGCTGACTGCAACCAATTAGTTACAATAATTTTGCTTTTCCCTCATAGTGTTCAAGCTTATTTATCTTGCCCTCATTTTTGTGTTGTTCAGGGGGGCTCAGGTCTATATAAACCATCAGTCAGGGGAGAGTGTCTCCTTGGTATAAACTGCATTTGGTGGCAAATATGTGCACATTGCTTTGAATTGCCCTCTAGAGTTGTCCTCCACTGTCCTGTGGGTATCCTGATGCTAGTATACTCTTGATGCTGTGGAATTCCAGTCACTTCAGTTTCCATATGTGCGCCATGAGTCAAAGGCTTTTAATGTTGTTAATCTTACAGTTTTGAGCTACATTTATGCCTTAGCTAGCCCTTCCAGTTCCCTTCCTGGTGACATTTGGTATTTATTGAGCTATGTACCTGCTCATCTTTACCACTATAATGCATACAGGAGTCTCCATACTGAACAGAGGCAGAGTATAGCTCCAGTTTTTGATCTTGATTCACTTTCATAATAATCTCTACAGACTATGCACTATCTCAACCAGCCAGCCTATCTTGAATGATAATCTGTCCATTTCATGACCTCTGTGACTCATCCTTTCTGCGTCCACTGACAACGTTTCTGTTGAAAGCTCACATAAACTATGAGACACACCAACGAGCACATCATCAGTGACAGCCACTTTCAAAGCATAACACATGTTGACCTCACAGCACGGACATGGATAAATCTGCTGAGCACTATGAGACAAGGAGAACCCATGAAACTCATAACTGATGAGTTTAAACCACTCAGAACAATAAAAAATTGATCTCACTGCAAAAGAGAGAAGTGTGATAAAAATATCATGCTGACAGAAGGAAATGTGTCTTACTGTCATCTAAAAATGGTGTATGGACGACGTTGCCTCTGTGGAGAGCCAATCAGTTTCTGTAAAAAAAAATGACAGGCAGTGAGACAAAACAAATTATTTAGGCTCAGACATGTTAGCTGACAAGACACGGATATTGGACCAGATTGACAGGTGCATGGGAATGGGAGAAAAACAAGTTTACAGGTAAACTGACAGTGACAGAAGCAGGAAGTGGAGGAGGTGGCATGCTAAAAAAGCCAACGTGGAGACAAGGTTGACAAGAAGAAAAGACGGAACTGCCAACCAGTCTAAGGCCTTTAGTGCATCACTGTTGCTTCAGGGAGCAAAAGGACAAACTGCATGTGAGGCATCTGTGGGGGACTTGGAAAAGGTTGATTTTTGCTTAGGTCACATGTCCATCTGTGGGTTAACTAATACCAGTAATAATCTGCATGGGCAGGGAAGACAGGCTTAATAAAAGCTAAGCCTCGCTTACAGCTTCTCTCAGTGGTCAAGGGTCAGAGGTTAGAGGATCAACGGCAGGACACAAAAACAGAAAAAGTCAAGAAATCAGAAGAGGAACTTTCTATTTATTAGCATATTTTTCATATACTGAAAAGAATAAAATCAAAAATTTTGTTTGAAAGCTGAACAGAGTGGAAGAAAAGCAGAGAGGCCAGAGGACAAAAAGGTGAAATAAGGTGGGATGATAATGGACAATGAAGAGAAAGGGATTAAGAAAAAAGACATCAGTGGAAATGAGGGGAAGAGACATTTCCTGTTCCATCCAAGGGCATGGCAGGGTTCACGCTCTCAGCCGGCACCATATGCTCCAGTAGCATGTCAGCCTGCCAGTGAGGAGAACAGCCAAAGACACACTGCATTACCAAAAGAAAAAAACAAAACAAAACATCAAACAACGCACACACGTGCACACCTACTGTTGAGCAGCATGTTAATTATGCCACAGCAGACCACCAACTATTAAAAATCCTCTCCAGGTCTGCAGATATCTGTGAGACAGAGACAATTTTTCCAGGAGAGTGCAACATCATGATATAAAATGATTATATTTCTCCAAGAGGAGTGAGTAAACATAATTCAGTTTTGTGAGTTGCATCCAGGTGCAGGGAGTAGAGAGCGCTGGCGCTGCATGGTGGCTGGCTGAGAGGCCCGCTGTGACAAAACATGAGAACGCCCATGAGGGACCCACAATCAGCTCAACTGCTCGCATGTCTCACGGTGTATTTTTGTCTATGCGTGGGCATAGATGTCTAAAAGTGTATGTGTCTGTGTGTTTTTTTTCTTCTTTTTTTTTGCAGCTGGATTGTTGTGTGTGTGCAGAGAGCACAGAGGCTTTAAACTGAATGTTCCTGCTGCTGAGTTTGGATACAGCTGGAGAGGAGCAATGAGGATGAACACACACACACACACACACACACACACACACACACTTAAACTTATTTGAACATTAGTTTCTAAACAAATACTGAAAAATTTAGAATTGCAGCTGCCGTGATGGATGGTAGAGCAGTTGGTGTCATGAATACAGACCGTCATGAGAATGCTGAGATAAATAATCTGTCACGTAATACATATTATTATGACATTCTTGCTCTGCACCGTCCCAACTGGTTGACCTAGATATCAGCTGACATACTCGTGTCTTTGTAAAAGGCTGGGGCCATCTGTCTATTACAAACAAGCGTCTAAAAGTCATAGAATGAATCACTTGTCAACATGTTCAATCAATCTGAGCAGATGGACACTCCATCACTCTATTGACCTTGTCGTTCAGCGCTTGTATAAACCTGACCTACACTGATTTCCCTCCCAGACTCCAGTGATTGTTACTGTTGTCCAGGCATATGATTATCACAGGTTTTTTTGGAATATAAACATGTTCAGCATCATCAGATTCCATCTGTTATACTCAATAAAAGACATTAAAAAAAAGAAAAAAAAACTTGGACAAATGAAACTAAAAGCTGTGGTTTGCTTGAAATGAGCTTGCTTGGGTGATGTGTAGCCTGACCATGTTTGGCAGGCTGAAGTGTTTTTAGTTGTTCCAAGGAGCCACATTCAAAGGTGGAGAGAAAAGGGAGTTGTCATGGTGAGGAGTGGGGCGATGAGATTTGCTTTAAAAATGGATATGACAGCCCGTACTTTCAGTCTCTCCTGGAAGGCTTGCATTAATGATGTCCCACTTACATCAATGGTGGGAAATAAATTTAAGGCATGTCACATACTAATCATTGCTGCTTTAAGAAATGAGTTTTGAGTGAAATGAAACCATAAGGACATTTACTATCATTACTCAGAGATTTATGGGACAGCAGTAATATTATGGCAAACGCTGTATTTTCCTTAATGAAAACACTGACTATTGAGCGACAGAAAATTGCAACTCTGTAACAACACTACAAATTGTTCTGTTCTTGCCAACAAATACGAGATTATTTGTCTTTAAAATATAGTTTAGACATTAAGTCCATGGCATCCTGTAAATTTATCATGAACGTGTCTATTATTCCTTAATTAACCAGGAAATCTTACATTAAGTAAATTTCCATTAAAACAAGCAACAATACCCAGAGTTCCAGCTTTAATTGATCTCATTCACTGTGAATATTTTTTTTCAAATAATTACATAAACATACTGCTAACATTAAGAAATAGTCACTTTTTTAACTTTATTTTTTATTTTCTAATTATTAGTGTCTTTAACTTGTCACAGTGTTGTAGCAAGTCTGTTAAAAATCTAGCAGTTCAATTTAAAATTAACATTTTTGTTTCAGTCGTTTCAAACCCTTTAACACCTGTCAGATCTAAACTGGAAACAAGACATGTTCTCAAATGGAAATATTGGCATTCACAGGTAATTTCACAAACATTGAGTAACTTTCACCTAGAATTTATCGTTTATTTCTTGCATTTTTATCAAGGGTTTTCTTTTCAGTGAAGGGAACGCCATGAACACCATTATTAGGACAGGTTCTGCTCGAGATGCATGGGGTGATTTTAGTTCACTTTCATCAAAGTTAAACTTTTCTCAACTTTTCACTGTGAGCTGTTAGGAAAGCAAAGCAAAGTAAAGTAATGGAGCCATAATTCAAAGAGAATAAGATGCAAAACTGTTGAAGACTTTAATTCCATTTTATCTGCTTCTTCTTTACTTGTCCTCACAAAACATGAAGCTAAAATGATCAGTTTTAGACCAACGATAGTGATAACCTTCCTCGGATTTGACTGCAGTATTGCTTTTTCATATAATTGTCTTTAATTCTTTACTTGTTGGCCACCAAAATATACAACCCTCTTCCCTTCCATGTTTTTGGTTTTTCATCCTTATAGAACAGTCAAGCAAGGAAGTGTCTTTTTTTCAAAATCTGCTGTGTAACACATTCCTGTGGCTTTTGGCTAATTGCATTGATATCTTAGAACTTCTTCTACAAGTGCTGTGAGGCATGAGAGATAGATGGTTAATTACTCTGATTCAGTGTTTTCTTGTCACGGCTGGAGCTCTTTCATTCATTTTGAAGGTTGCCTGACAACCACAGCTTGCAGCACAAGTGTGTATCTGCGTCTGATTGAAGCGAGCATGAATGGCTAAACACAAACAACACAAACTGTAACAACAATCTCTGTGTTATAACTTTAGTTTAGCAAATTAAAACTGGTACAACAGGAAAAAAAAAAAAAAAGTTGAGAATACTCAACTAATGAGGAGCTGCAAATGAAAACTTCACACCCAAGGTTAAGAGCAAACTTTTAAGCATTATACATCCTTACCTGGGCTATTATTCGGGAAACAAGACCCTGGTTTCTGCGGTGGAAATTAAGGGGATCAAGAAAAGAAGACCCAACCTTAGCTCTGATTAAAACACAGTCAAATGCAGCTTTAGTCTGTCAAAGTGTACGTAGTGGTGCCAATTCCACACGATACTAAAAGTCATTGCATTTTTGTGATTAATCAGATCTCAATATCCAACCACTGTCAGTCAAAAGGTTTTTCTGCAGGGGAACTACTAATGAGCTTTGCTCCGAATGTGTGAAATGCTTTGCAACACTTTTTCAGTTTTTCAGTCTACTTTCAAAGTCTTTATTTTTTCTTTATTAATGTCCTATGATATGAGGGTGCTCTGGATACCTCACTGCAAAGTGCATTATGGTTGTGCTTAGTAGTAAGAACTGAAATATAATGAGATAACATGACATCTATTTGTGAAACTGATTGAATTAGAAGTTCATTTAGACAAATTGTAAGATAAATGTAACATGTAATTAGTATATGATCTGATGTCCGTCCATACATTATCTACACCTGCTTATTCCTGTGCAGGGTCACGAAGATCAGTTTGAGTATATCAACAACAGCTCTGAACTGGTCTCCAGTCCATCACTGGGGCCATATGTGGACAAACACTCAAACTCATTCCTATGGGCAATTTTAGAAACACCAGTTAACCTGTCATGCAAGTTTTTGAACTGTGGGAGAAAGCTGGGGTACCCAGAGAACCCACACAAGCATGGGGAGAACATGCACACTCCACATAGAAAGAACCCTGCTGGGACTTGAACCAGGAACCTTCTTCCTGCGAGGAAACAGTGCTAACAACATAGTCATGCTACAGCTGCTGATGCTGTATTTGTGTATTTTAACTACATATGAGATGAATGACCATCACTAATGCTCACTCCCGGTCAGTTGATGTCTCTGACCCCCGGCCCTCGCTCTCATCAGCACCCTCTTTATAGACGCGCCATGAAATCCACAGAAAAGTCTTCAGCAATATATTTCCCCTCTCATATCCATCCTCTACAATCACTAACGATCTCCCTCTCCCCTTAGGCTGCAAATTATTGGGAAACGCCAGTGACTAGCTGAGCGGTAATTTGTAGAGCAGAAGACCCTCATCCCCTTGACCTTCTCTCTCTCTCTCTCTCTCTCTCTCTCTCTCTCTCTCTCGCTCCATCTAAGGCTCTCACATCAATTGTTCTCTTTATTTTTTTCTCCCACTGGTGAATGTCGCCCATTCTTTCTTCCCTCACTTTTTCCTTAACCTTTTTTTTATTCCCTTCTCTCCATCCTTGCTCCTGTAATGATTTACACACTGCCTCCACAATAAGGAGCGATGAGAAGAAGAAGAAGAAAAAAGCCAATCTTAAATAACAAAATAAATTTTTTATTAGCAGTCAATTGATTGATAATTCAGGGAAGAGCCTGACAGCTGTAGTGCCAGAAGGAAGAGAAAAAAAAAAAGAAAATATGTGAGGTTTGTGTGTATGAAGTCTCTGTCTGGCCATGCAGCTGTCAAGCTTGCATGGAATTGTCATGGAATTGTTCTCAATGAGAACGAATGCGCTGGTGAGTTAAAACCAGCAGCACAGGTTGCTGTCACGATTCAGGGCAGTGTATTATAAAAGATTTATAACTCACTCTATAAAGGCGGTGTTACGTACGATCATTGATATGCTGAACACATATGCGTATAAAGCCTTGTAAGAACAGAAGAGAGGATATGCTCAGATTCCAAGCAGATCTTTTGAGTCATTTGCATTGCAGCAGGTTCTTCCTCAATGGCTTGGCTCCAGTGTGGACAAGGAGAAAGAGAGCAGTGTAATACGAACGATTCAAATAGATAAATGCATTGGTGGGCGAGAATGAGCATTTCACAGTGACATCGACATCCTCAGCATCAAGAACCAGGAGTGGGATGGCTGAAGCAGACAGCTCGAACAGATACATCTCCTTTGAAATTCAAAAGGAGCTACAGAATGAGAAAAGCTCACTGTATACGCCCTCCTGGATCAAGCCCTTACATATATTGTTGTCCTAGTTGGAGTCTTTTATGAAACTGTATTTTACAGGTGCACACACACAAACACATGCACACACACAAAATAAATAAATAAAATAACAAAGATAACTGACTCTGGTTTATTAGTCACTTGTTGTTATTCTGTGTACTTTTGTTCTTGCTCCGGTTGGATAAGAAATTCCACCTTTAGCTGAATTTGGCCTCAATAATGTTACAATGACATCCTGCACTCACACATTCAAAGTCTGAAAATATTTTATTATCCAAACATCCCACTGAAACTTTGTCAGAAGTTATGTTTTTATTCCGCTGGAAAAAAAAAATGAAAGAAAAGAGCAAATCCTTCAGCAAAGAAACAGAAACTTGACAGAGTTCTCTGGCAGCTGTATGAACAATTCTCTTTTAATGATAGTAAATATATATACTTTTTTTCAGCCATGAAAAGAATCACATCTTAGAAGCTGTAAACATCACTGTTAAGTGCTTACAGATATACACATTTTTCTAAAAACTGAAATAAAAAATGTCAGTTTCCACAGATAGAGTCAAGATGATTTACATAAGGTGGCCAGCAGAGGCATAAAAATATTCCAGCAAAAAAATAAAACAAAACAAAAAACACTTGACTTCTTGTTTAGTCTCGATAATTAACTCCACCAGAGTAACATACTGAAACTTCTTTGTTTCATTAAATTTATGTTTTTAAGTTATAATATTCAATAAACATCAGAATGTTTTCATGTTATTTTTATGGAACATACACATAATGATTTTATTTTTTATAATGCTTTGTCTTATTTGCAGGTCTGACATGCTTTTAATTTGTTTGTAGTGTCTATCTCACTTCTGGATCTGACAGTGGACACAAACAGATGCTTCCCGGTTTTGAGAGATGTCTGGCTGCACCTCCCTCTTGATGCCTGTTTTGAGAGAAGTCATGCAGCTTAGTGCTAAAAATGGAAAAGCAGGATAATTCTGTTCTGATCTGGGTTTGTGATGTCATTATTTTAAGTACAGAACAATACAATTTCAGAGGGACATTAACCACATCATAATGTTTTTAAACTTCAGAGATCTGTCAGGGATCATTCAAGTGAATGTGGGGCAGAGCCATCCCTGATCTCTTTCACATTTGCAGGTTAATTGCAGGACCGCGTAAAAGATTTGAATCTAACCAGCCACAATGTAGGTCACTGACCGTTCCATCTGGTTGTTGTCATGTGACACCAGAACCTTGCATCTGGGCTAAGGCAAAGGCCACATGCCTCTTGTCCTCATACTCATTCAAATCTCATAAAACCAAACACAATCACACACACACTCTATTTCACACACACACACACACACACACACACACACACACACACACACACGTGTGGGTTTCTGCAGGGTTCACAAAGTTCAGCTTTTAATACACTGAATAGAAAATGATAGCTTAACTATATCAAAGCTGCTGGATATGAGTGGAACCAGAACAGATGATGAGACTTCTGAAATGAATGAATATAGTGACATTTATATATATATTTTTTTAAATACATTTTTGCAAAAGTACATAACAAATGAGAGAAGTGGCTTACATCTCCACATACATCACATTTATATATGTTTGGATATTTTTCAGAAAACCTTCTGCATAAAAGTATTGCTTGGGATGGTACTTTCTCGCCATGGTAACCAAGACAAAAGGGGAGAAACTTGTTGCTGATAGTAGTCGTTCCTTCTCATAAGTCTCAAATGTTCAAGTGTTGTGGCCCTTTCGCATATTTCTGTGAAAGGGCCACATGTCTTGTCACTTAAAGTGAGAGAAAGTACAAGAATTTTTTTCTTGCCATTGTAAAATGTGTGAAAAGAATTGTCTGACTTTGAATTTGTGGCAACAGCAACTCAAAATGGAAAAGAAAAGCCAGTGTGACAACATAATGTAAAAACAACAAAAAAAACATAAAAAACAAAATAACGCAAAAACAGCTTCTTGTTTATTGTGCGGCTTTGTTCATTCATGTGTGCTGAAAATGAGACAGACTTTCTTAACACCTGCAGAAACTGAATGTTACCAAATTTGTTTCAAAAATAAATAAAAGAAGAAACTCATGTTGTGCATCAGTGTCAGTTTGGCAGCGTGACTGTGAGTAAACACCGCTGCATGCTGAATCCTGTATCCTCAGCTGACATGAACTGTGGGTGGATAAAATCATGTTTTGGAATTAATCATCTGGTGTGAGAAAGTCACACCAGATGATTGTCAGAAAGCTGCACCACCACAAAGCTGCGAGTCAATTATCGGTGGCTTTTCTCTGAAGTTTCCACATAATGATATGGCTGGTTAGAAGTTTTACATTTGTTTATTAAGCCTGCAGCTATATGTGGCGTGAACTGAAATAGGTGATGTAGAGGTGCATGCTTAACTGCAAGTCTGACAAGCAGCAGGGCATGATCCACTCAGAGCTGTGCTGATGAGGAGAGCCCCTGATTATTATACAACAGCGACCACCCCCCCTCAAAAAAAAAAAATTGGATGGACATAGCCTCAGGGTGATCCAGA
The DNA here is from genome assembly GCA_037176975.1 of Arrhamphus sclerolepis. Classification (NCBI taxonomy): domain Eukaryota; kingdom Metazoa; phylum Chordata; class Actinopteri; order Beloniformes; family Hemiramphidae; genus Arrhamphus; species Arrhamphus sclerolepis. The sequence goes on along the minus strand of JBAMYA010097515.1, from coordinate 10,686 downwards.
CACAGAAAAAGAGTGTGAATCTGCCGGTTTCTGTGGGTTAACATTTTAAATCTCCATAAGATGCTCTTTTTCTGTCTCGTCTTCCCACCTCTTTTGAGACAACTTTCTTTTTTCCTCAAATGGAAACATCAACTCATGAATAAACAGAAGGACTGGTGCATGTGAATTTGAAAACACATGGCTCCAGCTAATAGATGACTCTGCTTTAAGTGGAATTTGAAGAAACTCTGAGTGGGCTCTGCTAAATACAGAACACAAACTGCCAAACGCCTAAGCAAAGGGATTGCTCTTGAATGGCAGAGGTTTGCTGGGAGAGATTTTGTTATAAGAATTGCAGTGGGGCTCCAGAGGTGTACTGATGGCATTAAGTCAATTTTAGATGGATCCACTTGTATCAAATTTTGCTCACCACGCACAGGGCATCAAGTTGGATCAGCTCTCTCTGTGGTATTTATTGATGTGTTCTGCCTACAAGGCCATTCTTTTATACCTCTGCATGGTCAGAGGAGTGATTTCTTGGAAGCTTGTGAAAGCTTAAAGGTCCCAGGCAGTTTAAATCCGTTTTACCTTGGGCATAGTTAAGTAATGATAGTTTCACATGTCAAACAGACATGCAATGAACCTCAAATCCTCTTATGACCTATTTCATATGTACATTTCACAACTTAAATATTCAGCTGAAATACGATCCAATCTGAAAACCTGCAGAGTGTTTTGTAACACTTCACATGGACTCGTTTGGATCCTCCTCCAACATTAACAAAGACCAGCCTACTTTCTGCTGGACTTTGAAGGTTCAGACCCCCTGGTTGAGGCTCAGTTAACTTGTATGGATAGGAAGAAAGAAGATCAGTTTGTCTTAAGGACAAATCATGTATTTTTCCTCACTCCAGACTGTTTCTTCAGAGTCTTGGAACATTTCTGGAAGACTTTCATCAGCAGCTGACACTCCAAAGAGGAGCTATTAATCACATCAGCTTCACAACCATAACCTGTAAGCTCCAGCTCATAAACGCCAACATTCAGGCAATATGCCGACTAACAGAGAGAATTTTTTTTTTTTAATAAAGAAAAAAATAAGATCTAATTAGGGCTGATTATGGTGGAGATAAAATGCTCTCCTAATTTCTGTCGGGGAATCTCACTCACCTCCCGAACCTCGACTCCACGTCCACAGTGAAAGCACCGTTGTGTTGCTCTCATACAATCAGTCGTACAATCATAAATACGCTCCCCATCAGGACAAACTCTGATAACTTCTGCAGGCACAGCTCATTCATCACAACAACAACCAATCAGAGCATAGCTGGCTTAATCATTAATGAACACAACAAAACAGCTTTTTCTCATGACAGAGAGAATTACAGAGATTTGAGGAGGTGGGTAAAGATGCACTTTGGCAATTTTCATTAAATGCAACATTAAATGCCCCACTAAGTGATCTCAGAAAACAAATTTAGTCAGCAACTTAATGCAGCTTATGGGACCTTTAACCACAGAAAAAGAAAAGAAAACATCCCATTTCATCCATCATTATCACTTATACTAGTGCTAGGACAGATTCACATATGCCTTTGTTTTGTATGTCCTGTACTAAAGCAAATTGTATACTAGAGCAAAATGTAATTGGGCGTTCCATAACAGAGACAGTTCTGATAATTGCATTATTTGACCCAAATAAAATGTAACATTCATGTGCTGGTAAACCAAATAAGTGCAGGTCTAGAGAAGGAATTCAACAAACAGTTCTGACTTGGTGAAGATACATTTCAAAAATGTGTCCTTGCTGTTTATTTTTAATACAGTTTTCTGAAATCTTTTCCACAGATAGACCTAAAACAATCAGTTTTTTTTCTGCAGACATTTTAAATGGGAGGTACAGAAACAAATGAAATGTTCTTCGTTTCAGAGCTGATATTTGACTTTCTGAAGTGACATCATAGTCTTGTTACTTTGTTTGAGCTTCCTGCTACCTACATTCTGTTTGTCATTTAAGACAGACTTCAGGTGACCATTTCCAGTCATTTTTGTCTCATCTAGAGCACATCTACATCAACTTTTCACTCATCAAATGTCCAAAATCTTAATAATTCCTGAAAATTAGTGATGTTGTCTTAGGTCGGGTCCACACCGTACAATTTTAGCTATCTCAGATGAAAGATGTTTAATCATGGAGACAACTGGCCACTGTTGCTCAAAAATGGTGGTCCTACATCTCATAGAGAGAGAGAGGATTCAAAGATGATATCAAGCAGTGCTTGAAATTTGGAGTAATCATCTTACAGTGTGTGAGCCTATCAAAACCTCCACCATCTCGTCAGCTCAGGATTGCACCGCGTAAATGCAGCACATTAGCCCACCAAAATAGTATCCAAATACAACTTTTTTTTCTTTTCAAAGCACATGAACACCTCCAAGGAAAACAGCCATGTTTGACTTTTTTGGTGCCATAGCGACAACCTGAGGTGGTGCACGTCGGCTGATGCGATGACGCTGTTCGGGTTAGCCTCAGTGATTCAATGTGTGTTCAGTCGCGCTGCGTAACATGCAGGAAATTTAAGTAATCTAACTCATCTACCCATTTCATGCTGTTCAGTGTGTCTTGCATTAATCTAAGACTCAGTGTGATGCCCTTTCCTGCATACAACCTGATGAATTTCAAAAATTTGACTCCTGTCTTGTGAGCACAATATAAGGCAAAATCCCGATATCTTCCCTTTAGCTTCCTTTTAATTAGCGATAGAGCATATGTTTCAAGGACAGTTTGCACTGTGCTGCTGTGACGTGAGGTGCATGAAAACATCCCAGATTTGTCTAAAACCCCCATCACAGAATGAGAAACATGTTCTGGCCATTTTAATGACCTTTTAAAGATACAGAAATGATAAAGGTTAAAATATAACTCTCACAACTCTACATTAATTTCAGCTTTGCCGAACTCACAGCCTCCATCGTGAATGGGCAGACACAAACCACATCATGACCACACTAAAATCAAATGCATTAATAGGCAATTGTCACTTATTGTTAATTTTTGTTAGAGGAACTGTACATTCTTCTGCTTTTTTACTTTTAAATTGTTTCTTCCCGTGGTCTTTTTAATGTATCAAAGTGAGCACTTGATAGTGTATCTAAACCCATTTTGTGTTTGCAACTGATTAAAGTAACTATAATAATAGTAACTGTGTTTTGGAATAATTGAAAAAAGTATTTCTTTTTTCCCTAAAGTTTGAATTTTAAAATGGTTGAAAGGTCATTAAACAAAGATTGCTCTGCATTATAATTGCACTCCTATCCAAATGTCTGTTTTTGGTGATGTCACCATCAAGTAGAGTCTAGACTAAAGAGACAGAGGCGCCGGATCACTTTGGGCCACAAGATGAAAGCCATCACCAGCAGGTGTTTCCATCTCAAATGCATTATCCGCTGATATTAAAGAGTGGGCATTGTGCTCAGTGCCATTCAGTCTGCGCTTCTGTCCACTGCACTTCTGCTACGATGTGGGAGGGTCATGACCGCTCAGCAAGAGCTCCCTGTACCACCTGAGGCAGACACAGCAAGCTGTGCACTGTGAGCATACCACCTTAAATAGAACAAACAAATGCACACCGAGTCACTCTATCTGAGAGTTCAAATGATGCAAAGGGAAATGGGACATTAGAGAAGTTCACTGCTGTTTTTCTTTTTCTCTTGCAGGGACAAATTTCTAATGTGTCAGAAATAAAGGATGATGATCCTGCAGGGTGACTGTTGCTATGAAATAATGCTGCTGTGCATTTACCTTGAAAATTGAAACTGACTGTGTTCCAGTGGTAAAGCCAAAAAGACAAACAAAAAACAAACAAAAAAAACCCAACTGTTTGATAGCACACTTATGCCATGAACCTGCTAATTACATGTAATTAATAATTTAAAATTTTAATTTATTAGAAACATTACTTAATAACGAAGCTGTCTGTCAACTGATGAAAAACAAAAAGTACTATGAACATGTCGGACTTAGTCTGAATAAATCTGTATTACATACTGTGTTCATGCAAATAGTGAGCATGTTGGATTCTGAAGTCAGGATTGGAGAAGCTTCTTCGACTATCCAAGCTGCAATTTGGGCCTTTGTGTTACATTCAAATTGAAACTTCTTCGTAAGAACTTGGAAATTTCAACTTTAGAAGAATACAGTGTGAGATAAGCTGTTTCTTACTCATCACATGTTCAAAAACCTTGTCTTTAATAATTCCTGAAAATTAGTGATGCTGTTTTAGGCTGGTCCACACTGTACGATTTTAGCTACCTCAGATGAAAGATCAACACTGTACCAAAAATATTAATATTCATATGAATATGAAATTCTAGTTATTTAAATTAAACAGATATTTAGCATTTAAGCACAGCTGTCTATTATTTGGACAGATCTCCAAAGTCTTCTTATACCCAGTTAAAACTCATCCAGGCTGTTCTCCTCTTTTACTGTTTTTTTTTTTTTTTTTTTTTTTTTTTTTTCAGGGATGCCCCCCCTCCAAAGCAGTCAACCTTTTACCAGCAAAAAACGGTGCCCCCAGATTTCTCGGTTTGGCACATCAGTGAGGAATGCTGATGGAAACCTAGGCAACAGCTTCTCAGAACATTTTTTTCTTATTATTATTTTTTTTCACCATCTAAAACAACTCTGATAAATTCCACATCAGTTTGATCAAACATCATATTATTGATTTTAACACTGCATCACTTTTCTGTCAGACGGCTAGGTTTACTTTGACCTCATACCATAGAGCTTTTTGCTACACAGCGTTGAAATATGAAAACAAGAAACATGTTATGTGGACCAAATTACACACTGATGAAGTACACAAGTGTTTGTTGCAAAAGCAACATAGTGTAAATGTGGGCTACTGGAGGAATGTTCCAGAAAAAAAATACTTCAGGGTCACACTGTTTCTGGTTGCATCCTGAGTCATGGATGATATTTAACCCTCAATCCATTGGGAGCCTGGTCAGTTTGACTTTGCATGAATAAATACATAGTACAGCGTTTTGCACCAAGGCTAATATGTTTCAGAGAGGACCTGAACTGACAGCTGATGAGCTCTTATGTGTGATACTGGTGGAGGTTGGCTGCTGAGCCTCAGAGGAAAACTGGCGTTCACTGTATTCATATTTATATACACCAGTTACATAAGTTTTAGTACTCTCCAATTCTTCCAGTTTTTTTAAATTTATTTTTTAAAAAGTTCAAGTCCAAAGAATAGCTCAAAAATTGTATAAAGATGAATAGTGAACTTTCAGAGGTTAACAAAAAGGGTTACCCGAGACTGAAAAATACAGTAAAAAAAAAATTACAATATCATACACAAAAATGGCTTCTTTTTGTTTTCAGGGAACAAAACAAAGCAACTTCCAAGTGCCGTACATTTATTGGAACTTCCGCAACAGAGTTGGGAAGAACTTTCTGAAGAGTATTTGTATAAATAATCAATTGTTTTAGCGTCCAAAGGTGGCTAGTTTGAGTCAAAAGTTGGTTTATAAATTGATTCCATGATTTCATGATTGTTCTACACTTTCATTTCAGTGTACAATGTGTCATTAGACTGTATATTTTCTAAACAAAAAAAAAAAAGGTGGGGAAAAAAAAAGTACATGTTTTTACAAGCACTGCAGAGAGAGGACTCTACTTTAAAGAAGATGCCTCGTCCAAAAGTAACCTGAATGCTCAATGAGCAGTGCTTTTAAAGAGTAAATATAGTGGCACCATGTTTATGTGCATGTAGAGCAGCCGCAGGCCGTTTGTGTGAATGTACCACCGCAGCATCTGGTGAGGCCCAGTAAAGTCCACTGGGAAAATGTAGCTTTTAGTATTCGCTGAAGCACAAATATCCAAGAACGTTCAGTGATAAAACTCCACTTGTATAACCACAAACCATCAGCCTGATTCTCTCTGAAGTCTTGATGTTTTTGAAGTTCATGTTGAGTGAATCTAGAAACCAAACTTCAAAATTCCACGAGGTAAGAAGGCAGAATACAAATGGAATTTAGCTCCTGTGTTTACATGATCCCATTGCTGCAGAAAATCACACTCAATGCAGAAGACAGCATATACAAGAGGAAACATCAAAATGTTGAACAATTCTTGACCCAAGATGATTAAACATTGGTAAGATACAAAGGAAGTGATGGAAGTTGACAGATAAAAGCAGACAGAAATAGTCTTGGTAAACAACTAAAAATGCTCAGAAAGAAGAGGATCTCTGACTGATCAAAGGTCACCTCATTTCCTGAAAGAAAACGGTCTTTATTGTGTCAGAGATTTCTTTTTCAGAAGTATGTTTACCAGTCATAATTCTTCTAGTCCAACAACTGTTACATTCTTTCACTACAGATGCCTTGTAGGATGCTGGCTGGAACAGATGTTGATAGCAGATCTGAGGTTTGTGTCACCTTTATGGACAGATCCTTGCAGCAGTTTTATCATGGGCAGATTTTGATTCATAACTTGAACTGTCATATTAGTTAAAACCACTATTTTACTTTAAGCTTGAAAAAGCTGCATTCATTTTTACAGAAATTTAAAAATGAATGGAATTCAGCATGATCACTAGAATTTTTGTTTTCCTGATTTTCTTCAACTCATTTCATCTGCAAGTTCTGGTAAGAGCACAGTAGTTTTACTCCGTCACCTAACTGAAGAGTGAGCTGTTTGTTTTCTAGATGTCATGATCCTTAGTGGAGAGCTGGAACATGGACAACGGAGGAACCCCATGAATTTTGGTGTGCTTCTGGATCACATCCATCAGAACTGCAAAACACAGCTCTGGCCTTGGTGACGGATGGATCATCTATGAGCACGCTTGTTAAATTAGCTTCTCTGTGGTTACTGGCCTGAATAACCTGCCCAGAGTTTGTTTATTTGTTGTTGTCTGTCTGTCTCTCTCTCTCCTGCTGTTCTTTTTCGCTCCTCCACTATGACAACTGGGGGAGGCAGGTTATTGCTCTCTTCTGATTGAGTTTATGACTGATCCAATTGAGTCTTTAGTTCTCAATTCTGTACTTTAAAAGTGATCTCTGGGTTCATTATGGACAGAAGCTATGCTGTGTTTGTTAGTATCCCTCTTTACCCATGTGATGTTACAAATCATCTAATTGTTCTGGGTCTTGGTATAGACCAAACAGAATCACAGAAAAACAAAAGCACGCAACTTGTTTCTTTTTTTTCTCTCTTTCTTTTTTTTTAATATAATGGCCCATAGATCTGCACTTAGAACCAATAATTAGTAATTTCGTGTTTGACTGTATCATTCTTTTACATCATTGTGTAGGAATTTTGGCCAGTTCTTCTTTACAACATTTTTTTCAGTTCAGTTTGGAGATTTTTGGAGCATTCACTTATGCACGGCCTTCTTCAGATCTCACCATTGCATTTCATTTGGTTTGATCTTTAATCAGGCCCTTGCAAAACCTTTTTTTTGCCTTGTTTTTCCTTCTTTTTTTCATTGCTTTGTTAAAGATTCACTGGTCTACACTGGGCCAGTTGCATGACCCAGTTTAGTCTTTAGCTGTGGAACAGATAGCCTAACATTTACCTCTAGAAAACTCAGGTATTCAGAGGAAGTCATGGTCCACTCAGTGGCTGCTGCTAAACAACCCCAAATAATTGCTCCTCTCTTGACAGAGGTATAAAGCGTCTCTGTTGAAATTCTGTTAGGCTTTAGTCAAATATTTATGTTCCTTGTCCCCTCTTGGCTACCCCCCCCCCTCCTCTTTTCTTTTCTCTACCTGACTGGCCTTCACCAGGAGGGTCCTCACTTTCAAGCCAGGTCCTTTATTTAAAACCTTTATTATTATTATTTTTTATTTATTTGATCTTATTTTTGTTTTTATTACATTTGTGTTTTTGTATTTTAGTATTTATCTTTTCTTGTAATTGTGGCATTATATGTTTTGTTTTTATTTTAGTTTTTATTTAATTTTTGCTTCCTTGCTGTTTAAATTTGAGTTGTGTATACGTTTGAGTTGGATTGAGTTTTTACTTGCAAGTGTTTTCTTTTTCTCTTTTTTAAACTTAACATATAACAATATTTGGTAAATAAAATTAAAAAAAAGGAGTCAATTGAATTGGAATATTTTTCTAGGCATTAAAACCCAAGGTCTCCTCTCTCATTAGGGCAGAATTTTAGTGTCTGTCTGTTTGGATGGCTGGATGGATGGATGGATAGATGGATGGATGGATATTCACAATCTGAACTCAGTTTAACTGAAACGTCTACTCCTGGAGAGATTGGAGATGGTCTTCAATGCTTTCCACTTCTAAACAATCTTTCTAAAACAATGAAATCCAAAATTGTTTGGAAGTGGTTTTGTAACCCTTCCCAGACTGTGTCCTTCTCTCTTGGCATTGTGTTGATACACATCTGAATGCTCCAGACCAGCAAAGTGGCAAAATGTTTGCTTTTATAGTCGTCTGGACAATGACTGAGGACAGTTTCAATGAAAATGGCAAAGGCTGATGCTTAGCAGCACCTGTAACATAACATAACTCAAATCATCTGGAAGTCTTAAGTAAAAGCAATCAGATTCCGACTTTACTATTTTGTCATCCCAAAAAAATGTTGTTTTTTGTTTTTTTTAAAGAAAAGACAAAAGATCTAATAATCTGCCCCTAATCCTCTGGATGATAGATTAGGAATATTTGTACAAATTGGAAATCATTAACGGAGGTATTTTTCTTTGGATGTTTAAGACGTCTTACTGAAGCCATGTACTGCATGCACACTGCCCTGTTAAAATTCTTTGTGTTCTTTCATTTCTCTCAGTTTACATACAAACTGCATCTCCGTCTATCGTACAATGTTTCAAACACAGCCAGTAAATTTCTACTCACCAAACTGAGTAAACAGCATCTAAATCAGCTTGTTCTGGTCATGTTTTTTTCTCCAGAGTCAAAATGGATTCACTCTACATTCATGATTTCTGACTGCTCGAACAAAGCTTTTTATACCCCGACACTGACTTGCACACTTCGGGCACAAAACCCAACAGAACTTGGCACTATTGACACTGGGTCCAAAGGCTCGTCAGAAAGTTTTTCTCAAAGTAATTTGCCAGATATTATACAGTGTATTCAGACTCAAACAGATTTAGATTTTTAAACTCGTCAAACTTTTGACGGAGATGAGCAGATGCGTCTGAGGTTAGTGGAAAAGAGAAGGTTTGTGTGAGCAGTTTAGTCTTCTGAGAACGGAGAGGTTTATACTGTGATCGATTTTAAAGTAGGTAGAAGGCTGCTAGAGCTAGCGCTTCAAAAAAAAAAGTCCCTTCTGGCATCACAAATCTACTCTTGCAGCACTGTTATTTATAGTTTGAGCCTGATCTCTTTCTAAAGATTGGCTCTAGGATCTAAATTTCCTTTGTCCTCAAATACCATGATTTCTGAAAACAAAAAAAAACAAAACAAACCAGACTAGTCCTTTCAAAAGGGGACAGTGTTAGAATTCAAGTAGTAGTGACCAAACCAAGATGTTTTAGCTTGACTTCATGCAGGAAAATTACTACAAGTGCTGTGGTAATCCTGCCTGCTGAAACCAATTTGCACGCCTCATTACACCGTGGCTGTTTGCAAATATCTTAAGACAATAATCTCAAATGATTTATGAGGGTAAAACAAAAAATTAATCCTGCTGTTACTATTGTCTGAAGTTAGTGTAGCAAATCAAGCAGCTAAAAGGAGATGAATAATGAGCACAGTGGCAAGCTCAAAAGTAATGTTACTCTGTCATGCTAAACAGAAAATGGCAAAAGTAACTTTAAAAGGACAAAACTAAATGAAATGTGTCATGCAGGTCCTCAATGCTCAGTTCTAATGATCTCAGTTTTCTTTATTCAGTTCTTCTTGGTCTCTCTGAGGTACAACAACATCAGCGACAGAGCAAGAACTAAAGGCAACTTAGAAACATGCACATGCACGCACACACACACACATACACACTCACACAGAGTAAAGGTGGCACGTCTTAAATCACCTCCGAAGCTGAAGGAAACTCGTGTTTGTTCAGTGGTAAGTAAACTGTTTGAGGAACAGGGAGATGGTGAAGATGTGTAATGCACGATTAACTCTGGTTTGAGCACACTGGTCTCAGGAAGTATTTCTCCTCTGATTCCCTCAATCTGCCTCACTGATGATGGATTGAAGCTCACACACAGTAATTATAGTAAACATCTTGTTTGGGACATACTGTTACCTGAAAGATTTTTGACACAAAATCAAAATGACTAAAATGAAAAACTGTGCAAAAAAAGAAAAGACAAAACAATTTTTAATTTCTGAAGAACATCAGAAATTAAAAAAATGTCAGAGATTAATTGTTTAAATTGTTTTGTTTCCTTGGCTGAAAAAAAATATAACAAGCAAAAGTAAGAATCTCAGTGTTTGTACTTTATTGAGAGTTACTTCAAATTATCAGCAGTGTCAGTAATGTGACGTCACCAGTCAAGGCCTTATCAAACCTGAGAACATTTTCATTAAAGCTGCTATCTGTAAAATGTTGATTGATTGATTGATTGATTGATATTTTTATTTAGAACACAATCACAAAACAAAAAACAATAAATCAATGATTATATATATATATATATATATATATATATACATACACACACACACACACACACATATATATACTGTATATATACGATAGA
>JBAMYA010097504.1:0-20854 GCA_037176975.1 Arrhamphus sclerolepis | reverse complement strand
TGTATATATATGACGGGACCTGTAGTATGATATTTTCTTGCAATGCCACTACGTATCTTATTTCAAGCCCGACAACATGCAATGTCGAAGATCCCTGTTCACTGGTATCCTCTCTCGATATGATTTTTATTTTTTTTGTAAACGACATTGTACCACTCTTGTCCAGTCCTGTTATATTAAAGGATGGATTAAAAGATGGAACAACATCTGGAATACCAAAAATAAAGTATCTTCCTAAGATCTGAGATTTGACACCCGGATTAAAGGTTTATTGAAAGATTATTTGGTATTAGAGATTATTATGATATGCAGAGATCTCTGTCCAGTGCTGGACACACAGTGGGCAATCATGTCTGTTATATTTGCCTGTGTATTATACCGCTCATGTAATATTTCAAAACTTAAATCCGGCACAAATTACAGAGGCTGTAAGCTGATAGATCCTGAGCTCTAGCTTTAATTTAGTTTTTATTTTTCTTCCTGTTTTTCGTCTTTTCCTACTGTCAATCTAACCTCCTCATTCTTACAGTACAGATAGACATGAAAAATATTTTTGACTAAAATAAATATGTATTTCTGTCAGAGTACGTTACTACAAATAATCATTTTAATCAGGATCTTAAAAAAAAACAAAAACTCAAGGGATTGAGCATTAAACATGCCATGAATAATCTTAGAGCTCTAAAACATGAAATTAAATCTGTAAGGAGAAATCATATCATATACGACGTACATCATGTAACTCTTCACGTATGACAGTGACTATTTACAGATGAACTGTCAACTTTTCTCCAGCTACATGTGTTCTTCATTAGTTATTTTGATATGACATTGACATTTCAATAAAAAAAAAAAAAAGTTGTTGGACAAGTTTTGTGCAACTTGTGCTGGCTTGTTATACAACCAAGCAGAAATTGGACCTTGCCTTTGGATAGAGACTTGAAAATATTTCAAAATAAAGGATAAATGTCTGAGTTGATAACTATTAAATGCCTGTGGTGATTACATACAATGGATTTGTGTTTTATAACCCCAAACCCTCAGGAGATATTGGACCTTACAGATTTACTTTGCATTGTAATGCAGATAGAAAGAATGAAAAAGAGATATGTCACACTTCTTTTCTTGTCACACTTTTTCAACACACACATACACATATATATATCGATTTCTATTGTTCAAGCAAATGCTGAATAATCTGAAGTAATATTGTGCATTTTTAACCTTGAAAGCTCTATAAAGAGCTTTACATTCTCCGTTGATTAAATCGTTCACAGCAGTTTTTATTGTAGGTATTCATGCTTTTTATGTAAAGGCCTTTGTTTCACTACTCAATGAGTCACAGGTTGGCATTGGCAAAATAACACTGGCAATTTAGGGCTATTACATAATGTTAAAAAATGGATATATTAATTATCAGGTTCAAAAGCTATACATGAAAGGTTTTCTTTGAAGGAGAAAGATGGCAGACGTTCTTCAGTTTGTCAGAAGGTTTATGTAGAAAAACATCTCTTCAAGGAACAATTGCAGAGATTTGGATGTTTCTCCCTTTTACGTGCACAGTAACATTAAATGATTAGAGGAATCTAGAGAACAACACATACAGTCAGGATACAGAAGTATTTGAAGAATGATCAACTTTTTTATGTTTTTCAGCTAAAGTGAAAGATTATAGAATAATTTTCTTGGTAAGGAGAAACCCCCTCACAACACCAACAAAAGTCAATAATGTTCTGGAAAAGATAAGCGTATCATTGTCAAAAATCTTCAGTCAAGAGTCGTCTTCATGGATGTAAATATAGAGATTGCAAAATTCAGGGTAAGTAAGAGTCTTTGGACAAATGAAACCAAGATAAATGTTTCACACCAGAATGATGTGAAGTGAAAGTATGGATAAAGAAAGGAACAGTTCATGATCCTAGGCATGCCACGTCTACGAAAACACCGTAGAGGCAGTGCTATGGCCAGTAAATAACCACGTCTACGAAAACATCGTGGAGGCAGTGCTATGGCCAGTAAATAACCACGGTTACTGATGTTATGACTGCTGCTGCCAGGAGTAAGATGAATTCTGAGATGTATAGGGCTATACTCTCTGCTCACAGCCAAACACTACAAAACAGCTATGTTTGTGCATGACCATGTCAGTTGCCTGATTTTAACCTAATATAGCGTCCTTCTCACTTTCTGAAAACAAAAATGAGTGCTAAAAAGCTCACTAACCATTATCATCTGGAGCTGTCCAAATTCAGGTTTTTCCAAGGAAAAACCTGAATTTGGCGATGTCCATCAGCTCCAGACTTCAGACAGTCACTGACCACAATGGCTTTTCATCAAAATATTAAAAATTATGGTTGTATGTAATCATTTGGTGTACATAGTTGTCCCATTTTGTCAGAATATGAGTGAAATATACTATTTTCTGCCACCTTTAAAGCCTCCAAACATAACGTAACCATAAAAGTTTCATTGTAGAGTGGTACAGTTGTGGGTATGAATGATCTTGCTCACCAGCTTGTATCGCTCTAACACTGAAGCATCTGTACTGTTACTGTACTACGAAGAGGATGTGCAGGGTTGTGTATAACGTTTTGCTTTTTTACCAGCATTCTTCTTCAATCAACTCCAGAGGCTTGAGAACTGTCTGCAGCACAGAGCTAAGCCTTGTTTATCAATTTGTTCAGGTTCTTATAATCGCTGGCTCTGATGCTGCTGCTGCAACTGATTGCTTTCATGTGCAGAAGTTATAACCCCCTCTTTTAATCTTATGTTTTTGTGAATGTGTGTGTGTGTGTGTCCAGTATTTGTCAAATACAACCTCAGATTACCAACAATATGTAATGCCAGATACCCCATTGTTGTTTCTTTAGGATTTAAGAGGTAAAGTTGCAGCCAAGTGTTGATAATCATCCGCACCTGATGAATTGACCTCTGGCAGATTCAACCTACACAAAGTAGTGTTCAAAATAATAGCAGTGGGTTTCCAAAAGTGAGTAAAGCTCAACGTCCTTACAAAAGCTTTTATTTCAAAACATGCAAATGTGTTGGGGACACGGCACATTCGATTTCAAGTCAAAACATGAACAAAAATGTTTCAAAAGTTGTTGTTACTTTACAAAAAGTGGAGATTAAAGGAATATTTGGCTGCTCAAAAACAGCGGTGATTGCCTCTTTCTTTTTTTTCACGAACATTTACTCTACAAACGGAGAAATGCTTGAAGATTAATCTTCCCAGTGAATCGCTGAACCGTTGTTTCTGAGAACTGCTTCACATCTGTGTTGCATGAAGTCCACCACCTTCTGGCACCTGTGAACAGGTCAGTTGTACTGCATCCCCCAATCCTTCTCCATTTCTGGCTTCTCGTCAGAAACAGCATTTTTGATGCCGCCGTTTAAGGTCCGAGGATTGGGCTGGCCACCCCATAATGCTAATCTTGTTGGTTTTGAACCAAGATGCTGCTGGCGTGTTTGGGGTTGTTGTCTTGTTGAAACGTCCATTCCAAGGCTATTTCCACTTAAGCATGAGGCATAATCCTCGTTTTTTGGTGTATTCAAACTAATCCATGATCCCTAGTATGAGATAAATAGACCTGACACCATAGTACGAGAAACATCCTGACATTAGGAGTCTTGCACTATGACAATTTCACGCTGCTGTGGCTTGGATTCAGTGTTTAGGGGTCGTCTGGCAAACTCTCTGTGAACCCTAGACCCTTCATCAGTCCATTTCTCTTTTTAGGCCTGTCATTGTGTTCTTCTGCAAATTGTAACCTCCGCAGCTCGTCATATTCTAATTATTTCTGATAAAATTCAGCATTTTCTAATTGTTACAGCACTCACATATAACTTTAGATCTTCTTTGAGCACCCTGAATGAACAGTGGTGGGACTTTGGAACTTCCATCTGAATGGAAGTTTTGCTTTTTCTTTCACATCTTTCTGGTTTTGGTTGCCATTTTAAAGCATTTATTTTAGAATGAATGACCTCACGGACTGAATTTCACTCTTTAAATTTTTTTTAAAAGCCTTGTGCTGATTTTCCTTCACTTTCTGTAAAGTAAACAATAAGAAAAAAAACAACAACTTTTCTTCATGTTTTGATTTGGAACAGAATGTGCAGTGTTTGCCATGCATGTGCGTGTTTGGTAATAAAAGGCATTATAAGGATATTAAATGTTAATGTTCATAACCGCACAATTAGAAGACAACTGAATAACTGAGGTTTGTTTGAAAGGTTTCCAGGAGAAAAAAACAAAAAGAAACCCAACATGGAGCATAACTGAGGTTTGTAAAGCAGCATCATGTGGAGTAATATTCTATTTGACCAATGATGCCAAAGTGTATTTACTTGGCTTTAATGTCTGCCTCAGTCCCACCAACACGTCTGGAGCTAACCAGATTGATGTCCCAAACTATAAATGACATTGTTGCCAATCTAACCCTTTTTATTATTATTATTGTAACTATGGGATGGGTTCTGTTGAAGAAATTGCTCAATTGATCAAAAAAAAAATTACAGTTTCATTTAGCAATGAATATTCCAGGAAGGAGTAAAATATACATTTATTCCATAAAATAGCCACATAAAAACACACAACATAGATAAGGATAGACACACAACAAAAAAAAAATCATATTACACACTTGTGTGGCAATTAGTTCTGATGACCCAAAATATAAATTTGGACAAAAAAATGAAAAGAGAAAAGAGGACGGAAAAATAAAATGGAAATTCAGTCAAGTGTTAAAAGTAACGTGACTTTGGAGCAACATTCAGTCTTTGCTACTTTCAGTGTTCATTATTCAGAGTCATTAGAACTCCAAAAAGTTGGTAACAATAGCAGCATTGTAGATCAGATCTGATATGTATCCCATAGAGGTCTGGGGCCCCATTTGTGGATGATGATGATGATGGCAGTGGTGGTGGGAGCCCTGTCCTTGACTTACGTCCCAGTATGCTGGTTGGGCATGAGAGGAGACTACCTGGTCTACTGAACTGTAACTGCCACCATCAGCGCTGGCTCCATAAATGGCCTGACGGTTCCCAGATGGAACAAAGCTCTTGGGCTTGAAGTTTGTGAAGGCCTGGAAGGAGCGGCTGGAGGTATTATGATGAGGCTGCCTGCTGATGGGCTGAGGAAATGAACCAGGAATGAAACTGGTGAGTGCCCCCCCCATGTGCTGTCTGTGGTGCTCCTCCTGCCAGACATGAGAGTCTGAGGGTTTTGAGCAGTGAATGGGCTGCTGGTGGAGAGATGAGGAAGATGTTTGTGGTGATGATACTGGATCGCTGTAAAATTGGATCCAGTCTGAATAAATATGAGTCGCATTCTCACAGGGGTAGTTCTGGTCTTGCCTGAGTATGTCTGCCAGAGTGGTTGTTGCTGGGTACATAGAGGTCACAGGTCTTGAAGTGACCTCCCCAAAACCTCTACCACCTAGGACAGGCTTGGTGCATTTGGGCAGTCTGCCACTCTTTATACTTCTAGCCCTTCTGTTTTGGAACCACACCTATGAAAGAAACAAGATTAGGGGCTTATTCATATGCAATATGCGTGAAAACAAATTTCATTTTACAATTTTATTCTCAAAAAAATACATTAAAAGAAGTTGCATTACCACTCTTCTGAAGAAGAGTCAAGATAGAAGTTGAAATATATTTATAAACCAAGAAAAGGAAATTCAGTTGCTTTAATACAAGCATTTGTGGATGTATATTTTGGTAACACAACAGAGAACAGGATAGTGAAGAAAATGCTGAGATTTCTGAGAAACAAACAATATTGCAGCTTAGAAAATCCACCTCTCAATCCATCCATCCATTCACCCAGTTCATCCTCTACAGGTTCATCACTCTACACAGTACTGGTATATAAATGACCATTGCATTACCATGCTGTAAACTTTGATTACTTTAAATAAGTCACAAGCACAGAAGAATCTCTGTGAAAACTCCATGCTGAACTATACTGGTAGCTTCACCTGTATTTTGCTCTCGGGCAGGTGTGTGTGAGCAGCCAGGCTCTCTCTCAGGGTGATATCTGGGTAAGGGGTCACAGCAAAGGCCTGCTCCAGTTCAGACAGCTGTGCTCGACTGAAAATGGTCCTTTTCCTCTTCCTCTGACCCTCCATCACACCAGCGGTTCTTTCCACCTCAGGGGAGGACACAGCACTGTCCCTCTGGGCATCTTCCACAACATATCAAAGAGGTAACAGAAACGGAGGAAATAGGATGAATAATTAGTAATAAACAATAAACATGGAATGATTTAGCCAGGTGTCTGCTGTCACAACTCTCAAAACAGAAGAAATAATTTAAAAAAACAACCCCAAAACACATATCTAGACAACAACAAATAAATATGAATAAACTATAACATCAACAAATTGAAATTAGATTTTGGTTATGATTTCAGCCTTTTCCCCCATACTTTAAACAGAAAGAAAATCAAGAAAAGCTAAGAAAACAATAAGAGTTGTGTAAATTATTCTGCCGGCATTTTACTCATGCTGTTAGCAATAAACAAACAAACAAATTGCAAATTTGCAATCAACAGAAGTGGACACTTCGCTCTTTAATTCTGTCGAGGAAAAAAAAAATCATAAAAATCAATAAAATCTCACTTATGAGATAACTTCCAATCTAATCAGCTCGGTCCAACAGCGTTACCACGTCCGCGAGCACATATGTTAAAGTCAGACCAATCTATGTATTTAAATTATTTTAAATAAAGTTTATATTATTTTTAAATTTGTGCAGGCATGTGTTTGTATATTCATATTCTTTCCTCGAGATTAAATAATTACATGAAATTTTCTCATCCTAAAATGACAGGAGAAAAAAAGGGGATTTAACTCAATTCAACACTTTTTTTCGTATGTTTTACAAAACCGGAATGTTTTGCTGTTTTTTTTAAATTATCATTTAAACAAGATGAAACCGCTAAAGAAGTAGTTTATGAAAAGCAGTTCTCTTGTAATATTAATATAAACCTGGAGGTTTGAAACTGATTATGAACAGACATAGATCGGAGATATAGGATAAAGCTGATCTAAAAAAAAGTGTAATTCTATGACTGCGAAAATGTTGTTTCACTCACCTTTACAGGACTTATGTTCTTCCAACAACGCCTTCAGATCCACCAAGTCCTTCTGCTGGTTTGGTTTGAGCAAAGACACCTCCGCGTCCATGAACAGAGCCATGACTCTGAGTGTTGACTGCTGAGTAGGAGTCAGGAGCTTCTTATATCGTCATTTCAGATGGAGAAGCCCTCAGCCAGCACCAAGCAAATAAGGTGTTTTTCACCTCTAATCCCCAGTTATTGTCGTGCTTGCTTTCATCACATTACATTTATTTATTTATTTTTGCATTGTCACATATTTTTTATTAGCTATCTGTCACATAGGCTAGTGTTCAATACCTACTTCCAAGTAAAATTAAATTAAAAAAATAAATAAATTACAATTACAATTTATTTATTTATTTATTCAAGTGGACCCAAAAATGCCTCTTCCAGAGATCAGCAGGACATCGCGTCAATACTTAAAACTCGAGCTTCACATTGGAAGTATCTTTCCCTAAATTTACAAATAGTAGGCTACCCTACCTGTAAATCTATTAAATTTACAACAATGCAATAATGCACAACATGCTCAAGTACTCATTTGAAATATTATTTGTGTCATTATTCAACATCAAAAGAATCAAATTCAGTTATTGTCGATGAAATGTTATTTTTGTAAATTCAATTATTTTCAGTTGTTTATTTGTATAACTTATTACAACACAAGTTGTCTCTAGGTTCTGACAAACTCAGAGCATGAGTTCAAGCACAAAATATATAAACGTGGCAAAACAAACAACGAAACAATCAAACAAAAAAACAAAACAAACAAACAAAAAAAACCCCAACAACACAAAAATGTGGTGGTTGGAGGGTCGAACCGCAAATTAATTGTTTAGATTTTCTATCCTAAATATTCGAAAAAATAAATAAATAAATGGAAATCTCATATTTTCATGATATAGACTATTATATTATTATTACTGTATTACCGTACCCATACGTCATCCAATAAGAAAGACAGCCGTTACATTTTATCACTATCTTTTATTTCATCCCATAACACGGTATCATGATGTGTGACAACCATAGGCTATAGCTATAGTTGTGTGTATATGTATATGTATATATATATATATATATATATATATATATATATATACACATATACGGGTCTGTGTGTGTGTAAAGGTGTATAAGGTTAATATGGTGAGTCACTTTCTAAGGCATGGTGATAAACATAATAATTTTTATACAGCACAGTAACATTGTCACTCGTTTATTTTAAACTCATTTGATCTAAGTACAGTGATAGAGCCTTACATTAAAAAACAAAACAAAACACAAACCAGGATTAAAAAAAACAAAAAACTTCTCCATTGATATTTATACACAGCAAAACCATGGACGGCAGTGTGGCGCATTCCCAACTGTGAGTTCTTTAGTACCAAGTAGATGAAAGTATCATATATCACCACTAGGGGGCAGGTTAGTCTCTTCGGAGTGACTCGCCCTGGCTCTGGTTTGAAACTCAGCTCGGCTCAGCTGTGTGCGCTGATTCTTCATTTATTTCTGCTGAATGCCTCTGAGTTGCTCAAATTTGCGGAGGTGGTTGTAGAGAGACTGGACGTAGGTGAAGACACACATGGGGTCTGGTTTACGGCCCATGATCATCATGTCGTCCACCTCAATGAGCCGGTCGCAGCCTGCCTTCACTCTGGAGATCAGGGCAGGGGAAAAAAAGCAGTTAAATACGAGGGGGAGATTAATGGAGGAACCAAGAACGCATCTAAGAGAGGATCGAGGACGCTTCAAAGTCTGAATGTGAATGTTTTCATAATGAAAAGGAACACTGAAAGAGTTCTTAAAGACAATTAGACAGCATGCTTTTATAACGGTCTGAGTTGAAATTGATAAAAAAAAAAAAATCTCTAAACTAATTTAGAGATAATTTTTAGGCAATTGTCTATGAAGTGGCGTAAAACAGCGTGAAAACGCCCATTCTTGATGGCGATGGTAAAATAAAATAAATAAATAAAATCGCTTGTACGTTTAACACATTTTTTTTAAAGTTATTATTCTTAGAGAGCAATATAACACATTTGATAGCTTAGACACTGACCTATATTGAACATTAAACCACAAGGACAGACCTTGTTTATGTAGGGCAGGCCCAATCTGTGGGCTGTTATAGACCCCCAATGCATTTTTGCAGCACAAAAAAAAAGAAGCTAATTTGGGATTAGATCTCTGAAGAGTTAAAAACTAAATTGTGCTCACACCATGCATGAGTGTGCTGGGTGTGAAAAACACATACAAAGAGACAGACTGTATTTCCTGTCTTGCTATTTAGCAGTTTGGGAATCCCTTCTGATGACCATTCCTGCCTGGAGTTAAATAACATTAAACATTAAATAACATCTAACCACACATGCACACACATACACATATACACAACCATTTTTACTTATAGCGCAGGGAAAGGTAATTTTGGCAACTCCATCCATCCATCCATCCATCCATCCATCCATCCATCCATCCATCCATCTATGTCGTTATCATGTCTTACACATTCGTATCACTCACTCTGCAGTCCTGAAGGCCAGCTCAAAGTTGTGCTTGCGATTGGCAGATGACAGGGAGCTGTAGTCAAATTCTGTAGGAAAGAAGGAGTGGACCAGGGCGCAGAAAGCCATCCCATCACTCCAACTGGATGAGAAGTTCTGGATTTCAATGTTCTGCACAGAGAAACAGATGGAGGACCTGTTGACAAGCGTATTTAACTGCATAGAGGAAAGCTGGGAGACACGATGGACTGTATGTAAATTAGATTAATTATAAACCTAAAAGGCAACTTGTTCCAGTTTCAGGAAGATGTCCTCCCAGCCATTATCTAACTCATATTTGTGATTTGTGTGTAAAATAGCCCTCTCTCCCCATTCTTACTTTTAGTTTTACTATCTTTTTTTTTTCTTTTTAAATTATGTCATTTCAGGCTTCCTTTCATTAGTCTGAGGATCTTGAATAAAATGTAACATGTCAAATAATCAAACATCTCCCATTTTCTTGCATATGTGTTTGGGCTGAATGTTATTACACGTATTTGCTTTGCTATGCTTACTTGACCATAACTGAAACCACATGGAGCAGCTGGCGCAGGGTGCTTTCAATGAGAGGGTACGAGAGTGCAGCAATATGTCAGTGCGCTCAGCCACAAACTAAACTTCCTCAGCCCAGTGTGCCTGCTCCTCAGAACACTTACGTATACACTACACAGTTATGTTCATGTAGTAAGTCTGCCTTTGGAAACATACTCAGGAATAGAGAATTTGCACAGAGAGATAAATGCTGTAAGTACTTGCTGGATGAAATATGTGGCTCTGTAGACTGAATCATTTGTGCATTACTGAATTTGTACAGTAAGCAGTTATATGTAATTAAAAAAAAGATGTTTATACATGTGGCTTCTACTTTGAAGAAAGCCATGGCCAATGTTGCTCTTTTCTTCTCATTTTCCTTAAAAAAACAAAAACTGGAATTTTTTTATGAGGAAAACATCTGTTTCATGAGATCCATATTCATCCTCTCATCTAAATACTTTGAAAAATACTAATCAAGACATATAAAACAATATACTACTAACATACTTTCACTTCTGGGATGAAGCTCATCCAGGAAGTACCCTTTGTTGAAGTTCCTCAACTGACCACTAGGTGCTGGTTATTTTGTTAAAGGTTTTCTTCTTTTTTGTTTCACTCCTTATAGAGCGTATGCACGAGATGTCACAGCAGCGGAGGTCGCTGTGGTTATGCCCCACCTAGTGGCAGAAAGACGGAGCTGAGCAGAGGCGTTGGCTTAAATACCCTCAGCTTGATAACAAAATCAAAAATTGGGGAAGAGCTGATGTGTGACTGATAATACAAACAGATGTGAAAAGCAGTCGGAGCTATCTTTGTACAGGCTACCGAAAGCTAAAGACATATAAATGTCAAGAAATGCAATTTCTGGCCACCTGTCAGTGTTCGTGGACCACTTGTTCTTTGGTAGCTCGTACAGTACAATGTAAAGTCCAATTGTCCTTAATTTCATGTCATATTCCACATTTGTCTCACTGAATTTGCTGCTACACTACATCATGTTAGTGAGCTTTGTTTTGCCACTCAGGCTGCCTGAGAGGGGCGTGGCCTAGAGGGGAAGTGATGTGAAGGCATACCCTCTGTTTCTAAACCTCTGATGTGTCTGTTTTTTCAGCCCTCTGATGTGTTTTTGTTTTTTGTCATCATTATGTTTGCATTATGTCACTGCTAAGTGGTGTAATCTCTGATGATCTAGTTTATGTATTTGTGTACTGTGAGGAAGTTCTGTTATTTGATGCTTCACAGGTTGAGGAACAGCATCAAGCTGATGATCTTTGCTCCAATAGTGGCAAATGTAGAAGTTTAACATATACAGAACATCATGAAATAAGAAAAAGATGGAAATGAAAGCATTATTCTTCCATTAACAAAGCAACTTATTTTGGCTTTTCTCTCTCGTTTCTTTTTACTCCCTCTTCTTCTTTGTGTTGTGCATATTGATTTGACATACCTAAATGCAACAAAGTTGACATATGTGCATTTGCAAACTTTGGAAGTTCTTACAGACATGACCCTCCAACTTTATCCAAACGTGGATGGTGAAGGGAACTGATGTGAAAGACAGTTTAGAACTTATTGAAATGGCTAATTGGTAATTATATGCCCCAGATAATGATGGGGAGAAGAATAAAAATACATATAATTTGTAGCTGCAATTAAAAAAAGGGAAAATTATATAGAAAGTGTGGTTTTGACTACATGTAAAATTATATTACGGGACTTTTTAAATCTATGCGGTACTGTTTCATAAATTACAAAATAGTGCCAGTTTGGTGAGATTTTAATCAGTGCTTCTACCTGGTAGCCTGTGGTCTTGGAGCGGCACCATTCAAGAAGAATCTGCTTGATGCTGCTCGCACTTGGTACCCCAAAACTCTGAGAGCGCTTCAGGGTTACTGGCTTTGAGCAACTGTGCAGGGGCAAAGAAAGATGCGTGAGATCTTTGTATGCATGTACCACTGCTCACATGTCAGTAAAACACAGCCCCGTTTCACACTCACTCATTACTGACGTCTGAGTCGCATCTTTCAAAGACTGATCGATGAGCGTGAGCACCGATATTACGGGGCAGAGTCTGCGATCTCACCAGCTCCCGCCTCCTCTCTACCACCTTGCCGAAGGACTTGTCACTGCTTGCATCACAGTCTCTGCAGCAAGCACAGGTATCACGCAAAGCAAAGCACATTTCATATGTCCTGAAAGTGTATGCTTTACTATGGTCTCACCTGTCATGCTGCCGCAGCCCTGAATAGGTTACAGATTTAGCAGGAGCAGAATGCGCCTTATCTATG
Organism: Arrhamphus sclerolepis; assembly: GCA_037176975.1. Taxonomy (NCBI): domain Eukaryota; kingdom Metazoa; phylum Chordata; class Actinopteri; order Beloniformes; family Hemiramphidae; genus Arrhamphus; species Arrhamphus sclerolepis. The sequence continues at coordinate 8,363 of JBAMYA010097504.1, read as the reverse complement.
GAAGAGATGCACCAAGAGTAAGTTATAAGTGTAACACTCTTGTGTATGTGATTGTATCCATGCACTGAATAACATACTGGCTTACCCTGAATACTTGGAGATTGCACAGCTCTGGCAGGTGTGGAGGCCCATGTCTTCACAGATAACACTAACAGTGAAAAAGAAGAAGATCAGGCAATCAAAATAAAACGGATTATTGAGATTTTCCAAAACCTTATTTCAGTTATGTTGCATTCTTGTTTCAAAGGCAATAGAACACACCAGATATATATCTAATAATTGTATTGATTTTAATGTGTTGATGATAAGGATTTTATTTTGACTTTGAGATACCTGCTTGAACTGGAGAACCCTCAGTGGGTTGGGCCATGGAGGTGCTGGGTGAGGCTTCAGAGTTTGGAAAGAACAAAGAATCAGCAGGACTGGGAGAAACAGGAGAACCCTTGATTTCTGCCGTTTTTGTTGCAGCCGAGATGGGGAGATGGGGCATCCGCATGGCCACAGATACAGTGTTTTCATCTGAGGAGTCAGTGGGTGGAGAGATATTTCCATGTACCAAGACTGACTGATCTGCTGGGGGTGGGGATTTGAAGTTATGATGTAAAAGTTATCAGACTGCAAAAACAGCCCCTCTAGAAAATTGTCCTATGTTAATCAATCAATCAATCAATCAATCAATCAATGCCAAGTTGTGACGCCCTTGTCAAGTGATCACCTGCTGTAGTGACATGTCCGTTCCCTTGGCCAGTGTGTAATGGGACTGGGTCAACTTCTATTGGTTCTTCTCGCTCAATGCTCTGAAACGCAAACATAATCATAGTTAACTTCACACAGTGAGCTTTCATTACTTTAACCAGAGCAGTTTTTCTGCAAGTTTTGAAATCCAGGGACGTAAATGGATAATGAATTAACCATTGTGGTTTTGATCAGCAGTAAGGAATAACTGTGATCATGTTATTCCTTAAAAAATTGCAAAGCTCTCAGACAATTTGATTTTCACTTAGTTTTTCTAGAGCTGCTCAAATATCAGTGTTGTATGTGAATCAAAGAGCTGCATGGGTCTCATAAAGGAAAGAAAAGAAAAGAAAAGAAAAGAAAAGGAAAAAGGACATCCTGATGATGATGGTTCCTTCAACATAGAAGTTGTTTATTTATTTATTTATTTATTTTGGCACAAAGTCAGACAAAACAACACAAATCAGCAAATTAACATGACAAAACTCAGTATACTTCACGGTTGTCCTTTTAACAGTAAGTGTTAGAGCACTGCTGTGTTCTGTTGTGTGTCTGCCTCCCCTTCCTGTGATAAGGCCCAAGATGTTTTCACTTTAACAGCACTGTCACTGACGTCCTCATAAGAAAAAAAAGAAAAAAGAAAAGAGAAAATCTAGTTCTGCGTGCAATTGTGAATATGATGAAATTATAATCTGATGCATGATCAGTGTACAGGGCTTATATTTCAGGATTTGCAACACGCTGTTTCTTTTCTGCCTCTGATGAAACCTGTCTTGCAGCAGAAGCTTTCTTTCCTCTCACCAAACATAGTCAGTTATGTGGGACAGTTAATTGCTGTCTGTGGAGATACCTCTATCTCAAACTCTTCACACACAGAACTGCTGGCTCACGTAGGTTGTGGGCCATACATTCACTTTCAATGCAGCCCTGTCAAAACAGATATACAGGCCTTAGTGCTTAGATAGTCAGCTGCCTTTGCACAGAACAGCACCACTGAGGTCAGTGTAAGTCGGTGTGCTCGAGGACGCTGAGGAGCAGCGTTTGGTCAGAAACTAGAAACCATGAAACAATGAAAAGCAAAACTCAACTGAATGAGGACCACCTGAGCTAGGACCTAGATCCCCCCCCCCCCCCCCCAAAAAAGTTGGGATGCTGTGTAGAATGTAAGTAAAAGCTGAACACAATGATTTGCAAATTTTTACTCTCAAGGGAAAACAAAGAACATATTAGATGTTAAAACTGAATCTCTTTGCAGTTATAATGGAAAATATGAGCTAATTTTGTCTTTGATGGCCGCAACGCATCTAAAAAAAGATGTGCATAAAATGATTTTTTTTTTTTCAAAGGGTTTATGACATTTGTATTTACATTTTATACAACATCCAATTTTTCGGGGGTGGTGGTTGTGATTGTAGCTAGACAGGGAGCCAGAGAATGTCTTTTTTAATGTAACTGCAATCTAGACGTTCTTCAGCCTTGAAAAGCATGTTCATTGTGTGGAGAAGTGACCAACATGTTTGTCCTCCATGTATGACTCTATCTATGAGTTTTTGTTATTTTTTCCACAGTGAAATCTGCCAAAAATAACAATGATGCAATGCTAGCAGTAACATATTGTAAGGATAAGTTAGATTCATATTTCTGGTCCTTATCATGAAAACAATGACTGTCTGGGCAAGCAGATACCTGTAACTCAAAACAGAGACAATGGGGAGTGAAGTGTTGGTTGTGAGGAACTGGAACTCCACCAAAAGTATCACCAACCACCAAAATACAAATCCCATAAAAGTGCAGAGCATTCGTAGCTACTCACTAACTTAGTGTGGTGTTTAGCACTTAATAGTCAGTGTTCAGTGGGTTTATGTAAGCATCCTTAAACACATTTCAAAACTTAGTTTACTAATGACACACACACACACACACACACACACACAAACTGTTATCTCTTGCTATAATCACTTGCCTCTGGTGGGTATTCAGCTCTTTCAAATACAGTGAAGGTGAATATAATTTTCTTTGCACAACTTAAAACAAATTTAAAAAAAGACAGGTCTAAACATTGTAATAACAATATAATAGAAACAGAAGCCCCCTAGTTAGACATAGGAAAGTTTTAAGAAAGGCTTTGTCTTTGCAGACACATTCACATACACACTACAATGTAAGATAACAAGGTCTGCTCACTTGAGGAAATTGCTGGGAGTGTAAAAGTGGGTTTGACTGAGCTCACCATACAGGAATGCTACTGAATCATGAGTGTAAAAAGAAGGCTACAAAGGAGACACTGTTTATGTATCAAATGTGTGTGTGTGTGTGTGTGTGTGTGTGTGTGTGTGTGTGTGTGTGTGTGTGTGTGTGTGTGCGCTCAGAAATGTGGTGTGTTCAAGCAGTTAAAAAAATGTCAAGAGTCTAAAAATTATGGAGAAAAAAGAAGTAAGATGCTCTTAAAAGGTCACGAAGAAAAGTTGTGTAACACTAAACTTCAGCTAAAGTTTGGTAGTTCACACTTGACAAGTTCGACTGCAAAAGATGGAAAGATGTTGATTCAGAGCCTGATGTATTGCAAATCAAAACCCAAAATTTCAGAATCAAATTCGAAAATCTGAGAACCAAAATCCCGAATCTGTTACCAAGAAATCAAAATCTGTAACTGAGAGAGCAGTCATCTTTCTCTGTACACATTTATCTTCTTCTATCAGTTCTAAAACTCTGTTTTCTTGGGGAAGGAGTCATGGCAGCCCCATGCTGCTCACGAAGAGTGAAGATATGTGCTTGTCAGACCCCGAAAGTAAAATCTACAATAACACCAGAAAAAGTAGCAAGATTTGTCACTAGTCACTTTAAAAAACAAACAGAAAAAGTCACTAGAGTCACTATGGGGGTCTGAATACTCACAGTGCTCTGATGTTAAGGTATAAGTGCTGAGTCATTCAGCAGCCAATGAACTACTAGAGCTCGACTATGTCCCGCCTCCTCTGCTGATGATTGACGTGGTACTGATTTGACACTGATTTCAGAATTACAGCAAAAAGAAAAAGTCCAAATGAGAGAGACAATTTGAAAAATGATTTTAGAGTTGATAGAAGAAGAGTGTAACTATCAGATTTTGGGTTTTGATTCTTGGATTTTGGATCTTGATTTACAATACATGAGACTCTGAATTGATGGTATAGAACTTACTTATGCTATTGGAATGACACTTATTGCTTGTTCTTCTGCTAAAGGTCGCATAAACTGCTTTCATTGGATTAATGATTTAATTGGTTTTCTGAGGCCTCTAAGTATGGGATGTGATAAAGAAAGAAAAATTGCGTATGTGCATTTTTACGCACCCCTTCAAGTCGCTGTGATTCTCTCTATCATAAGAAAAAGCAGTTTTGGTGTGTACATTAGCTTGATTGTTGTCATAATGAATGGAGTTTATCCTGACACGGAGCATATTTCTGATTATATGGTGGATTGTACGAGAGAGCATCACAGCTCAAACTCAGTTCAAAGCTAGTTAATGAAGATGACAGTGATAGCTACATTTGTAGTTATACTAAAAAACAGTCGTTATTCCTCCTCCTTGACTGACACCCGCGGGGAGTTTAAATAGCAGCAATCCTGAGGTAGAAGTTCATAGAAAACAGAGTCAGAGAAAGTCCAGTTGAGAGATTCAGTGATCCACACTTGGCAGAGCCAGCAAGACCACAGCTCACCCACGACGCCTGCTCTCCTCGTTTCACTGGTTGCACCTCTGCAACCATATGTCTCCAGACACTGCGACAGGTACCAACCAGGTACCCAAATATCAAACACCATGATACAGAGAAGAGATACAACGAGTCAGTCTTTAGAGTCAGTCCAGGAAGCTGGTGGAGACAGTGGACCACTGTTTCTTGAGCTGCCTGTTCAGGGGGAGCCATCTTGGCCCCGTCACCATTCAAGATCAAACTTGAAATGTCCATGTTCAACTGTTGCTGCTGCCAGCTTTTCTGCCTGAGCCACCTAGCTTGGCCTAGCATAGGATAGCCATAGATGGCTTGGGCAGCTTGTTTCTGACTGCCAGGCTTATTTGTTCTGCCTATTTTGGATTAACCACTACTGGGCAGAGTAGTTTCCTCCCAAAAATCCATAGTTTTAAAAAACTGGGTAGAAAGCAGCTCTTTAGAAACCTATGGGTGACATCAAAGTGGTTTTGTCTCGTTTTTTTTATGTAGTGTACAGTCTGTCTACAGATGTGCACAATGATTTTTTCCCCTACTCTTGTTCATGTAATTTAATGTAATTTATGGTGTACACAAATCCAAAAGTTAATATCAAACAAGTTGGCAAAAAGGTGTCCTCTTGAATGAATTTAAATACTTTTCCTGTACAACTGTATCCATGAGAATGAAAAATATAAAATAAATATATATCTGAATATATTTGATAGAATCTTCAGTAGTTTGAAATAGATTGTTGAATATGTACTCTGTCATCACAATGTCATATTTAGACTTTTTAAAAATAAAAATAAACCTAAATTAAACTGTTTCTCCAAGTTAACATGCTTAGCAGATGTTGCCATGTCTGGATAATTGTAAAATTTCCAAGTCAAAGAAAAATAACAGTAACTGTTAACACTTTGTAGGGTTATGTTAAAAAATTAAAACAAACAAAAAACAAAAAAACAAAGTAAATAATTAAGAAACAAAATATCTACTTTGAGGTATTTCATCACTTCATAATATAAAAAAATCAAGCTAACATGAGCAGCTGTGTCCTGCTATTTATTGGTTGTGCTGAATTACGTATGAAAGATTTATGTTTTCGGAGTATTTAATCCTCATCCAAAAAAAAAAATCTAATCACTTACCATTAAAACAGCAGTCTACTGACAACAAATATTGAACCTAACATCTGTTTAGCTTGAAAGGACCAAACAACATGAAATATCCAGGGGAAAAAAAGATTGCATCATAAGTCTTTCTGCTCTGTGATACAAGAACAATCCTGTTTTTATTCCCACATCTTTTCCATGGATCATTATCTGGTAATTTCTTTTTGCCTTGTGACATATTAGCCTTACTGCATGGTTTTGGACACATTTCCTTTAATCTGATATGTTTCCAGCCTTTAAGGGTAAACATGAGGGTCAGGGTTAGGGGTTATGTATACAGATCTTTTAAAGCTGCGGTTCAATAAGTAAATTCAATAATTATGAAGTATTTCAACTTGAAACAGGTCGTTTGACTCAGAACTAGTAGGTTAATTTGTCCTATCCGAGGGGGAAAAAATGGGAAAAGGCCCCTGGGAAAGATAATTTTCCCTTCAATACAAAACACAGGGAACGTGCTTGTGTTTTTCTTCAACTGAAGCAGCAGTTTTTTCTTTCTTTTTTTAATATTTCAAAATTGGAAGGAAAAACTGCCAACATTATGACATATTTGGTGCTGTGTTAAGACAAAGCAGAACATATGTAGTATTACTGGTCTTAGCCAATAGTCAATTTCAAAATGAATTTATAATACCCAAATTTGGTTACAGTTGAAAAATGTTTTGGAGGCATCTTTCTTTGGGTTCCTACATGTGCTTCGTTCCCATTCAAAGAGCATGTCATGCTGCAATAGATCACCTGGCCTACAGTTTAAGTGTCAACACATTCTAGAAAATTAACCTTCTTTGAGAGTTTTCCAGTCCGTACAGTGCCAAACGACCTCAGAAAGTCCAGATGTTCCCTAAATTATGCTGGAAGGCAGATAAGGAATCAGCTTTCAACAGATGTCTTGTGCCTGGAGTTGGTGTTTTAGTAGCTGTGAATGATGTGACAGCGTTTCTGTGTCTGACTGGCTTTTATCATTACACAAGCAGCTGTGGATCTGGGTGACATCATGTCAGAGGATGGAGGGAGAATGAGAAGGCATCTTAGCCTCTTCATAGTCCTGTGTCATGAGAAATTTTATGTATTTGACATGAGTGAGTCTCTTATGGCTTAAGCATAACTTATGATCTTGGGAATGTGGCGCTGAAGACCAGAAAAGGTGTTTGCAACTGTACTTTTGTCAGTGAACATTAATCATTGAATAGGAAATAACAATTAGACGGTCATCTTAAATTAAGGTCCCAGTTGTAAGTTGTTGGGGGTTTTTTTAGGGTGTTTTCATGGAACAAAGCAAATGATCTCATTTGAAAGTAAGCCACACAAATTTAATTATAGTAAATTGACTTTTCAGACTTTCAGACAGCAAATATTCAGAACTGTTGTATTCCAAGATAAAGCTGTTAAGTGTTGGAAACTAAGCCATGATAGAAAGTGAAAGTGAGCTGTTATCAATACCAGAACATGGGAATTGAAGCAGTTAATTCAGCTACCAGTGATTTCTAATAACCTGTATCTAGTTAAAATGATTTACAGCCATAACTGAGAGAAATCAGAGAAGAATTATGACAGGCTAGATAACTAATCAATCATTGGCATACTTGCCTACCCTCCCGATTTTCCCGGGAGAGCGCCAAATTTCAGTGCCCCTCCCGAAAATTCAAATTCAACACAATTCTCCCAAATTTCTCCCGGTTTCCACCCGGACAACGATATTTCTACACCATCCTTCACTGGGTGCCGTTTCTGGCCGGACAGTAATAATGGTTACACCTCGAAGTCAAGCGTGGCAATCAGAACGGAAGAAGCAGAAGAAGAGACATGGCGAGTAAGAAGAGGAAATATGCGTGCAAGTTCCAAAATGATTGGAAAAAAGAGTTTGAGTTCATCCAGAACAGCTCGAAGGGGAAGGGGAGGGGTACTCTGCCTGCAAATGTCGTAGATCAGACTTCTCCATTGAACAAGGTGGCCGAACAGATATAATCACCCCCCACCCCCCGTGGCAATGTCTCCTGAATTCTGAGGTCTGAAGGTTCGCAAGTATGATCATTGGGCAGAAAGATTATTGATCAGTTTTGGAATTAGGTGCCCAGTCTCACTGTTCAGGTCACATTCTAGTTGTTGGTCAGGAACTCTAAATATTATAGATTATCAACACTCTTTGGCATCAGTTTTCACTGCTCCAAGTAAACATCGTGTTATGATGTATTTAGAGCCAAATTACTGTCTTCCTAAGCCAAGGTTAGTAGTCTAAGGCCTGGGATATACTTGCAGTCTGACTATGCGTTCACCTTTGTTTGCTTTCACTACCCGCTACTTTGCAAGTGTTTCCTGTTCCGAACTATGAGAGCAGAACATGTAATACGGGAGGTGTCCTCTTGGGGGCAGAATGCAGAGCCAGAGTCAAAAACTCAACTGTATACTATGGAGTTAGAACAGTCTCAACAGGCACGAATGCACAGCACGATGCGCAAATGCACGACAAGATGCGCAAATGCACAAGATGATTTGTTAATGCACAGGACAAGATTCACACATGTATTTCTGATGCACATACAAATATAACTCGATTTACAAACGGTTTCTGGTCTGTGGAATTTTGAGACTCTCCTGCCGTGGCTCCAACTCACAAATGCATTTTTTCTAACAGGGATGATCTGCAACCAATCAGATATCTCCCTTGTTTCAGCCAATCAAAAGAACGCAGTCCACGTGGGAACCGATTTACTCACGATCCAATCACATTAAACCATTCAAACAGTGCTATCTTCAATCAAAAAAGTAA
>JBAMYA010097484.1:0-20854 GCA_037176975.1 Arrhamphus sclerolepis | reverse complement strand
AAAAGCACCAGCGTAAGCATAGACTCAAATGATTGAATATTAAAAGAGAAGCAAAGACCTATCCAGGCTGTAGGGTAATTTGATAAAGTATTGTAGACATCTGAAAGATCCCATTATAAAATAACCCTATACTTGCTATCTTGAGGCCTTCTGCAAGTGGCTGCTGTATCAAGTTTTTTTTTTTCCCTTCAGCATCTCATCCAATTCAATCAAAAGAAACAGTTTTTGAGCTGCACCTGAAGCCTCGTAGTCTGACAGTACATATATTAATATTTCAAACTGATTCCATTGAATACTTTTATTTATACATACATGTTTGTTATGACAAGACTAACTCTAGAAGGACTTTCAATCTGTCAGTCACAGATTATACAATAACACTTATTTTTTGTTACAGCGGTATTTTCAGCTGTTGCCATGCACAATCTTCATGCAGTTCCACTTGACAGGCTAAAATGAATGGTTATGAGGATATAACATGATGTGAGAAAGCTGGAAGTCTGAGGGCTTTATTGCATCTCATTTCATTTTCTGTCCAATCTTCCACCATGGCCCCCTCCATCACTTTTACATGCATGTTTGAATGAAGTGTGACAAGGATTAATGGAAAAGTGATCTATGTCTGAATAATTCATCATCACCATCACTTATCAGGTTGATGAAGTCATCAGTGTTGCATATCATGTCTGAAAAGAACAAAGTTCTTCCCCTTTTCTTCTGTGTTGGTGGTGGAGTGGTCAAACTTTTCTGAAGCAGGAGGTGGAGGAGTTTTGATTAGCAAAGTGGACATGGGTGTGTTATTACTAGCTGATTACAATTGTGTGAAATGGCAAAAGGTTTTTGCGAGGACCATCGACTATATGTAATGGTCAAGATTTGGTTCATATCACAAAAAAGTAAGAATGACATAACGCATCATTGAAGCTGTCAGTGGCACGCAAGGAATAATGACTGAAAAAATGGGTGAATGTTTTTTTAAATTTTTTTTATTATTGTTTCTTTGATCTGTCATATATTTTTAGGATTCTCATTTAAGTTGTTTTACAAATTTACAACACCACAGCAGTAGCAATGATTGGGAAATCATTGATGTGTAAATTTTGCATTAATACTATGAAGCAAGGAACGTTTATTTATATAGCACATTTCTTGTACAAGGCAATTCTAAGTTCTTTATGTAAAAACAGGACCCCGCCAGGTACGGAAGTATGTCAGAACTCTGGTGTCACTGTGAGGCACAGCCATTCTATTCGATGAAAGTGGTCCCTCCAGTTTTAGTCGCGTCCCACAAGTGACTGTTGACTCTGCCCCACTAAAAATACGCGTTGAGTCTATTTTGATGCAGCTAAGCTTCATCAATTTGCACACAGCAGATTGAGCTGGAAGGAATTTAGACACGTGAATGGCATTAATCATCTTGTGAATTTTCAAAATGCAAAAACAGAAGTGGGCTTCGAGTCGTACATCAACACTACATTAACATATGCAGGCTGTGGGTTGAGATGAGGGTTGTGGGTTGATTGAGAGGGCTTTTAAAAGAAATTTGAACCATGTAGGAGAAGTAGAAGAAGAAGTTCGGCTTCAAAGTTGAAAACCTAGACTTAAGACTAAGTTTTGTATTTGATAGTAAACCAAAAGCTATTTGGGATACAAGGAAATATCATCTTGAGCAAACAATTGCCTCTTCTGGCTTGCCTCTGTACTGTGTTGTATGTGGACATAAACTGAAATGCTTTGAAAAGATCAAACAGTCTCTTGGGACTTGGGGAACAGGAACCAGAAAAAGAGTAATGGTACCAGCCTTTTGGAGATCACTGGCCAGTCATACTTTCCCACCTCTAATTCTTACTTCTTTTTGCATCAGCTCTGCCCCTCTACTTATGACCCCAATTATATCCTCCTCCCCTCAAACCGTGCTCTGTCACCTGCTCTGGCTGGCTTATTTACAGGGAGTGTCACCCGAACAGGCAGCTCTAACTGACCAGCCGGGGCTCCAGCTCAGCTATGAAGCCTTTGAAGTTTGCTTTAATCACTATCACAGCTGCAGGGAGCTGCTGTGTTGGGGAATTGTGGTGGGGGTGGGTGGGGTTGCTGGTTGTGTGAATATAAAACTGGATTATTATTGCACAGAAAGCTCAAATCATGGTACATGCACTGATCTAAAAATAATTTTAATTTCTAAAGAAGAATGTTGCTCAGATATTCCTGCACAACCATTTCAGCTGCTCTGCAATTTTGACCTCGTTTGTATGTCCTAGCCTTTTGGGAGCAATACTCCTGGCATGGGGGATTTATAACTGTTTGTATTTGGGGTGAACTGCTGATCATCTCATGAGACTTTTCTCCATTATGCATTAGTGTACGTTGTTGAAAGAGAGGGGCTCACTTTTAAAGTTCTCCTTGCCCATCACAAGCTTCAATGGTCTTATTATAAAATTGACATCATAAAATGTTGTCATAGTGAATCCGTCTATTTGTTGAAAGCCATTGAGGCAGACCTGCCAAAAATGTTGGCAGGTACCAACACTAATAATGGTCTGGACTGGAGGTTCACTGTCATTTTGCAAGCGCAGAAGACGAGGTTGAGCCGCATCGGATTTGTGCAAATTTCTTGAGTGGCTGCTCTTTAGGGACATTTAGTCCACTTGGAAACTTGATTAAGTCTGAATAATAGCTGGTGATTCTTCAACACAGATTCTATTACAGCACAATTGTTACATACCCAGAGACAAAAAATCTCAAAGAGCTTGACCTTAGAGTGGGTGTTCACCATTAGTCTCACCCATTACTTAAGTATGGGTTTGGTTACAGCTGCTTTTAGACCATTCAAGGCCATTCTGTAAAGCCACCCACAGCTGGATAGGTTTGGCCTCAGAATAAAGTTATATTATTCGTCAGACTCTGCTGCCTCCTCTAAATGGTTTATATTCTCTAAATGATATGGTATCCTAGGTGAAGTGACAGTGTTCACAAAGAAAAGCATTCAAAGAGGTTTAAAAACAGTTCTTCCTTTAACATATTTAGATATATTATATGTATGACTGCCTCTTCTATTAGTGCGTATAGATTGAACATTGAACTCTGGAACAATGGAAGAAGACCATGTGATCTGGTGAGTCCATATTTACCCTGTTCCAGAGTAACAGGTGCATCACGGTAAGAAGGGAGGTGAATGAAGAGTTGCACCCATTATGTCTACTGTCTACCCTACAAGCCTGTGGGGGCAGTGCTATGATCTGGAGTTGCTGCAGTTGGTCAGGTCTAGGTCCAGAATATTCCATTACTGGATTTTTTTTCTTCTTTGAATGTATGGGCATATTCCAAGATGACAAAACCAGGATTCGTCAGGCTTCAATCGTGAACGAGTGTTTCAGGGAGCATGAGACATCATTTTCACACATGATTTTCCAGAGTCCAGATCTGTTCCTCACTGACAATAGAATAGACTTTGCGAAGTGGTCTGACTCTCCCCATGGTCAGTAAAAGATCTTGATGAAAAATGAATGCAACTCTGGACGGACATAAATATTGTAACAATGTAGGAGCTAATTGAAAACAATGCCAGCACGAAAGCATGCTTTAGTCAAATATTAAGGTGGTCCAACAAAATATTAGAGTGTGTGGGTTTTGTTTTATATCTTTTGGATTGGCAGTGTATATACGTGTATAAATATACATACACATATATATGTATATGCATGCACATATGTGTATATTTATATACACGTTGTATATTACGTTGACGATGACTGTGTTACTCCTTTTAGATACCTTAAGGATGCTGCATTATTATGTTTGCTAATTGGTCTTTTGATAAAACAAATGGATTCCCTCTGGCTCTTCAATCACTTCACATAATGACAAAGCCATAAACCTTTTATTAGCTTCAAGGATAAGTGCAGACATTCATTATAGTATTGACAAAGCAGTTTTCAGCTTGTGTGAACTTCTGTTTTCTTCTCACTACTTATGCAACTATTGACTTCATTTTGTTGGTTTAAAAGATGCCGAATACTCAACTTCTTGTTGTTATTTGTTCCACTTTCTTTGAACATGGGCCCTAATGATTTTCTGTTACACTTGGGTCAGTATTGCACAACAATGAGAGAAAATGTACCTTTTAAAGAGCTCCTGTAAATAACCTCACTTACATTAGTCAGCAAGGTAGTAAATTGTTACCTAGAGACTGGCAAGAGGATCTAGTTACAAAAAAGTCCGGCTGAAGTATTAGAGGATTATTAAGTATACAGCATCATGTGACAACGGGGAGAAAGGCAGCGGCCTACAGTAGAGGAGAATGGTACTTAATTATGTTTATGACAAAACTGAATATACTTTAATCACCCCTTGCATGTAAATGATTACAGGAACAGAAGCAGGGATACATGGCAAAAATATATTTCATTAATTTAATTACAAATATTTTCACAAACCTTTCTAAATAAGTTACTTTCAGTGAGGAGGGCAGCCATCAACTTGCCTCAGCCAGTTGAGGTTTGAGAGGACAGGTTTGACTTATATTTGCAGCAGAGTATCATCAGTAATATGAACTGACCAGTAATGGCATCACCATGACACACTCACAGGAAGGACGTCTTTGGTGTGGGTGAGGGGGAAAAAAGTTGCTGTTTTATTCTCAGAAACAAACAATACAAATGTTTGCCTTTGTAGCCATATGTGTTTGTTAGAAACTGGAGCTATGCTTCTCATTGTACATGATACTTTCTGCTAATTTGACTGTGCAGTTCATTTTAATAGATCTGTTTCTCTGTATGCCAGAGGGATAAAAGAAGAGATTATCTAATCTAGTGAAAACAGCATAATTTTGGTTCTAAACGGAGGAAAATGAAAAGGCATATATTTGATATGCAAAAACCTATAAAGAATAAATGGTTTGGCTGCTGTCCTATCTGTGAAACATGTTATATGTGCAAAGAAGCGCTGCCCTCATTTGCCTGACGGAGGACTTTTGAGCCTGCTGTACTGTATGACCTTGGTGACCAGAAGTTTCAGTGGTGTACGTGTGTGTCTCATCTTGCAGAGCTTCCAGAGAACTGGACCGACACGAGAGAGACACTGCTGGAGGGAATGGTGTTCCAGCTCAAGTACCTGGGAGTCACGATGGTTGAGCAGCCCAAAGGCGAAGAGTTGTCTGCAGCAGCTGTCAAGAGGATAGTAGCCACAGTGAGAGCGCACACGAACCCACACACACAAATACAAATTCAAATAGCTTAACTACTGTGCAGCCAAATGTCTTCTTAATGCTCTTCTATTAAAATTACTTCCTCCCCCCAGAAAATGAGTTTCTGTCAAGCATTTATAATATTTTCTCTGCATCATTCTATCTGCCAATTCAAAGCCCCTCAGAAGTTTTTTTTCTTTTATGACCTGACTGACATCCCCAGTGAAATGTGACTGGCTCATTCTCCCCATCCCCCATCCACTGATTCTAGGCTCAAGATGACATTTTAGAAGAGGTTGCAATTAGTGTGGACGCTGTTACTAAGTGTATGGCTCAGCCAGCTTTATCATGGTAGAAAAGACTTAATGTTATTGGAGCTGGCAGCTTGGTGGATAATGAAGTTAGCAGCAGCACAATCGTGGGACTTGGGACACAGTGGCGAGGACGACTCTGATTTAGCCTAATCTTTTCTTTCCACATAGTGTCCCTCTGAAAAGCATCCATTACCAAATGGCATATTTGATGTTTTAGCTGTCAAATCTTTAAACATTAGCCCTTTTCATAATCTTTTAATGACTATTAAGCTCAGTGGCAGAAAATTTGGTTCACAACAACTGGCATTGATGGCTGTTCTGTTGTTTGGTCTGATTAAAAAAAATACGGGCCTAAGCTGTAATTTACAAAAATAAATTGTTGGCATTCTTAACCACTGATTTCTTTTGTGTCTCTCACACACCCTCTTTTGTCTTTGTGGCCTTTGCCCTTTCTGTTTCCACACTCCCTTCTTTTCAGGCCAAAGCCAGTGGAAAAAAACTCCAGAAAGTCACGTTAACAGTTTCCCCTCGTGGAATCATCCTTTACGACAGTGCCTCAAACCAGCTGATAGAAAATATCTCCATATACAGGTCAGTCTTCCTCTTTCAGTTGCCCAGGAGGCAGCTGTTGAGTCAGTTATGTTTTGTGTCTTAACTGTATGACTCCTCAGTCTCAACTCTCTTTGGAGTACTACAGCAGGTGTATGAGCCAGTTTTTACTTCAGGTGTCGCACGCTCATTTGTCTTCTCTAGTAAATACCTACAGAACTCACTTTCCTGCCACAGCCGGCATGTTTGTCTAACCTCTTTTGGTCGACAGCTCATATGCCAAGCTTGAATCATTTTTTCTTGAATTCCACTTTAATGTGTTTGCGTAATAAAGAAAGATGGGACTTTCCATCATTTTTCCCAGGGTGACTTGGTTGCAAGGTTTCAGCTGCTGACAATTTTTTGAAGTTCTTCTTGACAAACAAGTTTGTTTTTATTATTATTATTCTGAGTTTCTTGCCTTTCTCAGTCTCCTTTGGATTCTGAGCTATTTTAATGAAACGTTTCCACCCACACACCTGTTCGGTTTCACATTGTCAGCAAATACGTGTCAAGTCTGTTCCAGATGAGGCTAATGTCTTCAACATACATCTTAAAAAAAAAGAAAATCAAAACATTGTGCAGCTAAAGGCCTACCCCAATCCCCAAGACAAGTGATGAGTAACATTTTCACAATGTAGAACCGAGGGAGTAGGAAGACGGATATAGATTAGTGTTTCTATAGAGTTTTATTACATACATGCATAATCAAATCAAGTACTACAACACTGTAGTGTAGTTGTTGTAGTTAATTGACTCAAATTTTTCTGAGTAAGTCCATGCATTGTTATTTGACAAGTTTCTGAATACAAAGGTGGATGGCACTGCAGCATCCTGGATTATTGATTACCTGACAAGCAGACCACAATGTGAAACTGAAGGGTCGGGTGTTTAAGTGGGTTGTCGGCAGCACACGAGAATCGCAGGTGACTGTACCTTCTCTGTTTCTTTTAAGTCTGTACATTTCACACTTCCAAAACAATTTGGAATTCTGTCATCTCCAGAAATGTTAGTGGTGGACAGGACAGAGGACTTAATTTTATTTTTGCTTTTTAAGAAATGATGGCTCTTCAGTTTATGCAACAAGTAACATCTTTCACTAGATAATTTTAAGGTTCATTTTGTTTTCCTTTAATTGAAAATAAACATAAGTGGAGCTGGATGAAGTAAAAAATAAGTGCTCATTCTACTCAATTTTGTGATTTAAATAAGAAGTATCTTCACTAAGCAGGTTCTTCAGGTTCGCAGCAGTGCAGACCAATAGATAGTATCTGAAAGAAAGTAGACCTCCTCCTGCTGTAAGTTCAGATGTCACATGGGAGGCATTAAACCCTCTGGATTAGTTGCTTCAGCTCAGTGATCACTTATTCTTAACAAATTTCGATTTTTCAATCTTTATCTTGTGTGTCTAAATGTACTAAATGCATCTGAACCTGTTTTCGGACAGCATTTCCAACAAAATGAACTGCTAATGGTAAAGTCCATGATTTGAATGTGATTCAAGAGCTATTGTAATTGAAAAGTTAATCCAACTCTGAGCTTAGAGCCATGGAGACATAAGAGCTATTTGTATGTTCCACGTCACCACGGCTCTGCTCCCCAAACATCTGTTAGGAAGATGGACAGACAACATCAAAAAAAAAGAGAAAAGGGATTTGCCTGAACACCTGGTTTGTCACCTAAACGCTTGCCTGTAAATTTTGGTTGTGGTCTGCAATTCACAGCTGTAGCAATTCTCTTGACCAAACCTTTTCATTTTTTTTATATCTTTGTCATTAGAAAATAATATATGATTATCTCACAGTAAAGTTGTTCCAGTGAGGCACGAAGGACAACGGAAGGACAGATGGCAGATGTCACTATAGTCCTCCATCGCGTTGCAGCGGTCCCCACCTGGTGAATTGGTTTGGGCTTAAAGCAGTTACATCATGCTCAAATGATGGGAAAAAAGCTATTTGTAAGGCATTATGTCTCGATTGAAAGGCTTACCCTGCATCTGAGATTGACAAGGAAGACTGATAAATCACAATTTCCAGGAAATGCAGATCAAGATGCCCTTCGTCAGTAAAATGTCTAAATGTGCACTTAACAGTGGCCACGTTTAGTTTTAGACTGTCATGAAATGCTGTGTGTCACAAATGGACACTGTTTGTGTGTGATTTACTAACACACAGCTGGTTATTTAGGGAAATATGAGCTTGAGCTGATTAGATCAGATTGTTAAGATAGCACATATGAAGTTTCACATTAGTTCCTTTTTGCCAATGACAAGAGTATAAACAATTAGTTTTTTTTAATGTGCACGTGTGTGTATGTCTGTTTCAGAATATCATATTGCACTGCTGACAGGATGCATGACAAAGTGTTTGCCTACATCGTCCAAAGCCAACACAATGAGACACTTGAGTGTCATGCTTTCCTCTGTTCAAAGAGGAAAATGGTAAGTAAATAAGATTGTGTGATGTAATAATTGTGTGTCTCTATAACACCCAGTTCACTCATCATTGCTTTAACATACTTAATGTCTGTTAGTTGCAACAAATAATGTGGATTCAGATAAAGCAATGAATTATTCAGCCCCTTCTTTAGTTTCTGATTAAGGAAATATTGGGAAACATGTTTTAACTGACAGGAAGATGTTTTTAACTTTCTGGCTACGTACAGACTGAGAAGCTCTGTGTGAATGCCACAGAACTGCCTACAAACCCTCCGCTGGGTGTGGTCCCACAATATTCTACCCTGCAGTGTTATTTCATGTCATGTTATGCGTAGGGACAGGAAATGACATGGAAAGAGTTGTAAATATAAACTTACTCCACAGGACAGCAATTGTAGAGAAGTGAATAAGCATCATTCCCAAATAGTAAACTATTCCTGTGTTTGCCATTTCTTTTTAGAAAAAAAAATATAAAGTTCAGTGAGGTTGCAGAATGTCACTTAAAATCACATGTTTCGAAATTAGATTCAACTTATAGTCCCCACAGCCAATGGGAAGCAATTATTTATACTTATCTGAATGCAGCTCCACTGCCTTGTAGACTCACACATTTCTTCTATTACACAAATATACATGAAGTCAGGAGAAAGAAATGAGTGAGAGCGAAGGGCGAGGAGACTGATCTCTCTCTCGGCATTCTCACATCCCAGGAGGATTTCTGAGCAAGTGAACCACTCCCTCCTCTTCCTTCTTTTCGCTAATTTACTCGTAGCCTAAAGGGCATGTATCCTCCCAGTTACATAAACAACTTGTCATGGAGTCCACTGGTTTCTCTTCCCTCTCTTGAAGTATCTGTGAAATAACCTCTTATGTTTGTGGTCAGTTCCTGTTTGTATCACAACAGTGGCTCCTCACCCTCCTGTTTTTTCCTTCCTGTTTGATATGCACGTTAGTATGATTCATCTCCTTCTCTGCTCTGTCTCTCTTGCTCCTTACAGGCTCAGGCGGTAACCCTAACGGTGGCTCAGGCTTTCAGAGTGGCGTTTGAGTTCTGGCAGGCTGCCAAGGAAGGTACGCACGGTTGCCCATGACGACGAGTCTAACGGTTGAATGAAGATGTTCTTTTCTTCTTATCTTTTCTCTGTGCTCTCTTTTTCTATTTTCTCTTCCTGCAGTATGCATTCTTTATGTTTCTCTTTTTATTCTGAGTCATCGTGATCTTGGTTTCGACACACTCTTGGGTCAAGTGAAATACTGGAGGCTTGTGTCCCTGGTTGTCTCTCAGATACATGCAAAGGAATGTCCAAATTGAATCCACCCAGAACAGTTAAATCATCACCCATAGAGATCTGTTTCAGTTTAGCAACATTTCTTTTTTTTTTTTTCTTTTTTTTACGGCCAGTTCAAATGACTTATATCATCCAGGTTTTGGCGTAAGGAGAGATGGTTAGGAATTAGACTTAGCCAGGGGTATATATGAATCCACTTGAGTAGTACTGTTGTCATCACGGTGATCTTGGCACTCAGGTATAAGCTATATGATGCCCTGTCCCTAAAAGCACTAACATTTTTCTTATCCTAATTAAGCATTCTTATGTGTCTTTCCTCATGCACGTACACACACACACACACGAGTCACTTATTAGGTATGCGGTGCCACTTCTGGGCTGGGCGTCCTTTGTCTTCAGAGTTGCCTTAATTCTTGGCGGCATAGATTCAATGAGGTATTGCAAACATTCCTCAGAGTTTTTGGTGCATATTCACATAGCAGTCTTGCGCAGTTGCAACTCATCCATGATGTAAATCTGCCGCTCCACCAAATCCCAAAGTTGCTCTACTGGATTTAGATCTGGGGATTGTGGAGGTCACTGAAGTAGTTCAAGAAATCAAAGTTGAGGTGATTTGAGCTTTGTGACATGGTGCATTGACCTGCTGGAAGTATCCATCAGAAGTTGGGTACACTGTGGTTATAAAGCGATGGGTGTGGTGAGTACTTGGGTAGGCTGTGACATTTAAATGATGCTCAATTCGTACTGAATGGCCAAAAGTGTGCCAAGAAAATATCCTCCAGCCTAAATCATTGATGCAAGGCAGGATGGATCCATGCTGTCATGCTGTTTACACCAGATTCTGACTCTACCTCGAAAATGAATGTTGCAGCTGAAATCAAGACTCCTGTCATGTGAATTTAAGGGTCTTTCTGTGCGTTTACATGTTAGAAATGTCTGTGTGTATATATATATATATATGTGTATGTATATATATATATATATATGTATGTATGTATATATATATATGTGTGTGTGTATGTATATATATATATGTGTGTGTGTGTATGTATGTACAGTTGGGTTCATATCACAACTGACCTAAGATGGGTAAAGTTTGGTCTGAGTTAAGTCAAGTGAAAATAAAGTTTCTTTTAAGCACTTAATATTTCATTAGTGGAATTCACAAGCGATGAAGAGCCTTGGACCTAGCAGTCCATAGCAGGCAAAGTGCTGTGTAAGGATGGTGTCAAACACTATTTTGTACAACTCAGCAAAACATGCATGTAATTTACTGCATGTATGACTCCAGTGTAAAAGAGCTGCTCCTGCCACGTAAGTGTTAAGTTAATTTATCGCTGCCAACTTCTTCATGTTTACATGTCCTGCCTTGTCGGTGGTCTTGGAATTGAGTAATTATCTACTTGCTTCCTGCTTTGTTTTTCACCTGATACCTTATCATCATTATCATAGCTTTCCAGTATTCTTTTGTCTTCATGCTTGTGTCTTTTTTTTGCTTATAGTGAGAAGTGCAGAAAAGGGAAGCAGCAGAGGGGGATGGGGGTAAGACGACATGACAGGCGGGGCATAGGGACTTGTTGGAGATGGCGAGTTTTTAAGGAGAAAGGAAAATGATAGTATGCGTATGTCGGTGGAAGCTCTACTACCCCCTGACACATTCTGTGTCGGTGCCATTGATCCTGTCTCACACGAAGGCACACTTGCTTATTCAATTTATTCAGTACTTTAAAGACAAATGCTTGCGCCGAATCAAAATTCAGACCATCTTTGTCTTTCCTCCAACATTTCTTCCCGTTTCCTCTCTTCTGCTGTGTTATTTTGGAATTGTTTAATGTGGGCACATTTCCATTTGAGGAGGTCTTTTTTTCCCCTCTCTCTCTCTTCAAGATCAAGACCACACAGTCCTTGCCTCAACATTGGCTTTTTTTTTTTGAAGAAGAAGAATTCATTCCTTAATTGTATATGAAAAGCAGTCATTTACTGCAGACAGCCTTCACACGTTTTTTTCTCCACCCACATCCTCATATTTTTCTCCTTCCAACCACTTTTTACCTCTTCTCATGCTTGTGATTTGTAAATGGGCGAAGAATCCATTCAATTGTTTATATAAGTTGTCGCTTCCTCACATGAATGGGATTTTAAAGGGAAAAAATAAATGTGCTTTTTATCGGAGGAATTACAGGTGCTCCCTTTAGACACTGAAATAGAAGAAAGGGGAATAGAGGGGGGTCCTTTTGATGTTTCATTGAAGTTACAAGACGCTGCAGGACCAGGGAAGGAAAGTGGAGTCCTGTCTGACTGTCTACTTTGGTTGTCTCTTATAAATTCTGGTCTCCCACCCACTGTGGCTCTCTGCAGTACAGCAGTGCACACGCATGACCCACATTCCTCTGTATATTCCCGTCCCCACTGTACTACACTGTACTTAAAGCTGTGTTCTCAGAATATTCACGGTGAACACCACAGCAAGCTTTGAACTTTACATTGGTTCACTGTTGAGGGGGAGTAGTTGAAAACTACACTGACTGCAGGTGCCCTAGGAAATTATCACTAAGCTACCCTGACTCATGGGAAATTGGATGTTTTATTTGTTTATTGAAAAAAAAAAAAAAAAAAAAGACCAAGGTTGGTGAAATAGAAATGTTTTCCTGCTGTAAGCAGAGCTCTTCAGTACTGGCAGAAATGGACTTTTCATTTCTAGTCTCAGTGTTTTGAAAGCTTTGCTTTCAGAGGGTTAGCATTGTGGCCCTTCAGGCGATTATTACGTCAGCATGCACAATCTTCTTTTTAGTTGTTGTTGTTGTTGTTGTTGTCTTTTTTTTTTATTCCAAATTTCTTTAGAGAATTTAATGTTACGGGATAATATTTTTTTGTTACTTAATACTGTTTTCTCTCTGCATTATGAATAGACTTGCCATAAAAAAATCACTTTATAAATGGAAATCAATCCTTACAAGCCATGTTGTTATATGTTGTTATGTTTTAGAGGTGGCATTTATCTTATAGTCCTCTACTGTTATAATTTTTGTTGTTGTAATTTTTGCCATATTTTGTGTTAAAAAAAACAAACAAACAATAAAAACATTAGGTAGTATAGTGGAATAAAGATGTTTGTTGCTCTTTTTCTGCTCAACAGTATAGCATTATGAATTCCATGCTGTGGAGTGATTTGCAACAGCACTGTTGTGCTCTTTCCTAGTCCTATTGGGGAAGCTGATAAATTGGTCTTAGTTCCACTCTGAGGGAGAAATGTTCTCGGCCCTTGCTTAACTTGTAAGTGTATCTCAGTGGAGTTGTTTAAAAATGTCTGACAAATCTGGTCCCTGAGGCATTGGTGGGGCTGTTCGTTACTCGCCTTGAATGACCTGCACCGTCTCAACAGGATAGAGTGAGCAAAGCTTCCTATCTACCTGACCCAGATATCATGTCTACTCTGTTTTAAATGTGGTATAACACTGTATAAAATGTGTTACAATCTTTGAAACACAGGCGGGTCCCCTGCTTTTACGTTAACCTTTTCAGCCAATGTACCGCTGCCTGTTTGTTCACATACTTTTTACACTTGGTTAGTGAATCAGTTAATATCCATATTTTCACGTGCTAGAGAAATAACAGTACTTTGAGTAATGCAAGGGCACTTAGCTTGCAGTTACAAGTTTCAGAATCACAGATCACTTGTCTAAATGCTCTTTTGTGTGTGTGTGTGTGTGTGTGTGTGCTCCTCTGCAAAATACTTTTCAGATAAAGAAAAGCGAGAAAAGGCAGGTTCTGATGGGGAAGGAGCCAGCAATTCCCAGTCAGACAGCTCTGCCAGTCTGGGCAGCCTTAAAGGAGGAGGTGAGTCATGTCACTCATTGTCACATCTTTCTTCCTACGTCACAGAAATCATAGCCCAGGGGGGCTATGAAAGAGTATTCAGCCACTTGTCAAAGACTGGCCAGCATTTAGGCTGCAGGTCAGCTGACAACAGTCTGTATATGTGAAGTAATAATATCTCCCAAGATCAATGCAATGAACATGAAAGGGCATTTTAAGGTGATTATGTATTATGATGATGGTCTTTCTAATTTGAGAACAATAAAGCCCATGGTGGTTTTATAGTTGAGTAAAACAAATCTTCATTCCATAAATCACATTACATTTAATGATAACAAAACTGTTATCATACCGTGGAATCATTCTGTGGAAGCCCAGTTGCGACCCATTTGTAAAAAGCATGAAAGGGCCTTTTGTTCAGTCCAATTTAGTAAGACAATAGGGTCATACACAGGGTCATGACTTCTGAAAATGTTGCTGACATCCGCTCGGCATGCTTAGTTTTTGTGCATTTCCACTGTCTAAACAAGGAAGCAATCCAGTGGTACAATAAAATACACGTGCCCTTTTCTCATGCTTGTTGTGTGTGTGTTTGTGTGTGTGCTTGTACATGCCTTTTCTCTGTCACGCCTTTTATGCTGATTGTGTGTTATTTCTTTTTAAATGTAGCTGGAAAGGCTTAAAATCTAAAAGCATCAGCTTTGTAGTGAGATTTCCTCTCTGCTCAGCCAGGTGGCTCTGAGCCAGAGAAGGATCTCTCACTAAATCTGTCCTGACACTACATGTGGGCTCATAGAGTCGTAGGCCATAAAATGTGTAGCATTTCGTAGCATATGGATTTTCAGGATGATCCCCTAAGAAGGACATGCACACAGATTTTGTTAATGTAGAGGTTCTGTGAGTGCATTTGGACTCTGTGGGTAATTTATCTGCCAGTGGACTGTACTTCTTTGGCAGATTTTATGTAATTGTGCAGCAGTGGGAGCTTTTTAACAAGCTGAGCGACTCTTAACTGAAGACAGCAGTGCATTGGAACCTTCACAAGGTCACCTGCTTTTACCCTTCCCCCTACCTGATCAAATAGCTCTGAGACAGACAGTTATCATCAGTGCCTTTGTCAAAGGTGAGCCACCTTTATTGATGAGACATTATATCTTTAAGTTTCCTGGTGCTACGTTTCTAACCATGGCTCCCAGCTTACAACCATCACCGCCTGTGGATGATCATCCTCACTTTCTCTCCTTTTTCATAGGTTTAAATGGAAAGTAGCAACTGTATGTTTGTATATACATGTGTATAGGTATATACATTCAATTACTGACCATTAATTTGCATAAGAGTTGGTTACATGTTTTGTTTTGTTTCTTTTTTTCTTTCCTATCATGTGACTATCAACTGAAGAGGCAAACGTAATCCATGCACATATGATTTCAGCAAGAGTCCCAAAACCTTGTTTGGATAAATGCTCAGTTACCAGCACTGATTCACATGAGCTGACCATGAAATGTGAAGTGCTGGTTCTGCATCTGCAGCTTCCAGCCATGTAGCTGCCAATTGTTCTTGTTTATGGTATATTCCTATGGTCAGTTAAAATGTTTTCATCGCTTGAAACCCACATACATTTAGCCAGATGTTGAATGCAGATATTGTATCTGTTTACACTATGACCAAAGGTCTGTGAAGAAAATGTGTTCTGGCTGTAATTCAGTGCTGGAAAATCCAGTTCGTTCACCTTAAACCCTAAAAAACCTTAACAGACAAAAAGAGAAAAGTTGAGTAACTTGCAAATGCTTTTGCAACTTTTTTTTTAACAGAGTAAGTTGTAAAATCATTGGGATGCATTTTGCTTTCACTTTTTCTGTTCATTTCAAAATTGAACACATCACATTCTCCTTACCATGCCATCAAACAAACACACACCTGTTGCAGACTGGTGTGTGGATCAGGGAATGCTCTTGGTTAAACTGAGTAAATTGGCTCTTATATTGGATCTGGTTGTTGCGGATATTAAAAAATACGACCTGTGCATCACTGCTAGAAAGAGATTAGCGTTTGCACACATTAATCATCTTGTAGGGCCATTACCAAGCCAATTCTATTACAGATCAGTGGTGTCATTCTAGTTTGACGTGAGAGATGGGAGAATTACTCCATTTCACTTACCACAAAGTAACGACCCACAGATGGGTGAATTGATGAGAAACATTAGAAACTTAATGACTTTGCACGTGCATCTTTCTAATCTCCATTGCATGAGATAATCTCAGGTGCTGAGCATATGGTCATATGGTGTAAATTTAGAAGGTATAATGAGAATTAATACTCTAACTGCAGATAGAAAGCTTGCATTTGGTTTATGACGTTTCTAACAAAAATAGTTTTTGTGTTTTGATATCAGATGCAGCCACAGGACCTCTTCTGGATTTGGCAGAGGGAGTCAACATGGCGCAGGGTCACTCAGGAACGAAGCAGACCGAATCGAATCCCTTTACGGTGCATAATCACGCAACAGAAAACAACAATACTGTATGGGTAAGACAAGGGTCAGGCTGGCCAGTAAGTTTCAGCTCTTCATTCTCGCTAAGATTGCGAAAGAAGGATGCCAAGGAGGAAATATTGATTAGATGGCACCCAGTGATGTACTATACCTGTTGTATTGTTGTATTCAAGGGCAGTGGATGCTACAGTTACTCTGCTGCCTTAGTGGCAGAACTGGTCATATCTAACATATTAGGAGAGATGTTGGGGAGGGGTCGGGGGGCTTATGACTTTACCTCCCAAGATCATGAGGCTGGGGCTGACTATGTGTTTCTTTATACTTTTTTTTTTTTTTTTTTTAACTATTGTGTGTTTTCTGTCTCACAGGAGTTGGAGGATGGTCTGGACGAGGCTTTCTCAAGGTTAGGTTTGATCATTTGGGTTTCGGGGAGGGGGGGGGCTTTCCTTGGCTTGGCTAAACTCAGTCAAGACGAGCAGACAGGAGACGGGCTCAGCTTACAGACCTTGGCACAACTGACGCCTGTCCTGACTCCTGCTGCTTTTATGGGCTCTGTTTACCATCATATTAGATCCACACAGACTTCAAATCAGATCAGGTGGCCTGGGATGAGAAATAGTTGCTGCATAGAGACACATCTACATTCCAAACCCAACGGAGAGTAGCTTATTGTAGCTGCTGTAAAACCTTTTTCATTGTTATCTTTGTTGTGAAACAGGATTAAGATTCAGGAAGCACACGAGGTCTGCAGGCTCAAGGTTGAGAGAAAAGTTAGGAGCCTCGCTTCAATCTGATTAGTTTTGTGGCAGCATAAAGTTTAAGGAATTCCAATCAGCACTGAGTTCACTGTGATTAATGTTTCAATTATGTCTGTATTGGCAGCTCACTCTGATAGGCTGTGGTGGTCTGGCAGATGGCACTTTATTTATTTTGGCTTGCCATAATGGCTCATTTATGTCTTTATTAGCACATTTATTTCCTTTGGCTCCTCTTTTTATCCGCTAATTGCACAGTCAACTTTTTCTCTCACTTTCAGTGGGTGCACAGAGAATAGACATCAGAGTTTTTGTAATCAAGCACCAAGAGGTCATTGTAGAACAGAAGTCAAATAACTGTTTGTCTGCACACACTGCAATTACAATCCAAGTGTGTTGGTCTCCAGCTCTGTGATTAATGGGGTTTCTCGCATTGTGCACAGAGGTCCTGCCTCACGTATAGCTGAGTTAACAGCTGTTTGTGGGAAGTTGATTGTGTTGGTTGATGTTGGGGTCAGAGCAGAAAAGAAATTAGGGATAAATTATAATTTAGGTTTCTGCTGTGCTTTTGGAGTAAAAATGACTCGAGGGCTTTTAGCTTATGCGTACATTTTGAGCTCAAGAAATTTGTGTATACTATAAAGCTGCTTTGACTCTTGCATACATTTTATTTATATTGTGTGTTGTTGTTGTTGTTGTTTTTTTGCAACCAGTTATGAATTTCTAAAAGGATTCAGTCCTGAGTTGTTGTTTTTTTTAGTCACTTTACATACAGCAAAATCACATATCATCTCTTGGCATGCTTTTAGA
This sequence comes from Arrhamphus sclerolepis, assembly GCA_037176975.1. NCBI lineage: Eukaryota > Metazoa > Chordata > Actinopteri > Beloniformes > Hemiramphidae > Arrhamphus > Arrhamphus sclerolepis. The sequence continues at coordinate 3,166 of JBAMYA010097484.1, read as the reverse complement.
AAATTATTAGAGATTTTTCTTTCAGATGAGTGGTTCTTGAATTCTCTTTGAACTGTTTTTTTTTATGAAACTTTGCAATGTCAGATGCAGATATGCTTCATACTTGTCAGCCAATGCTTTCAGGGTTCCTTTTTTTTTTGGTCTCTCTTTGAATCGTCACTGCCATCTACTGGCTGATATTGGTCATTGACTTCTTGATGGTAAAATCTCTGACATGAGGAACTTTAGAACATGCTATTTGTGTATTATCTGTCTTTTGCAATGAGAACACTAGGCTTTCTGGATTTGGATTTATGTCCCGGTTCTGGTCTTCCATCTGTTGTCTTTCTGCATAATCACTTTTAAAAGGATGTCAACCAGCGTCCACAAGAATGTACCCATTTACTATGTGACCAGGCAGTTCAGTAGGGTGGCAAGTTTAATTTTCATCTACCTTGTTATGTTTTCTTTGCACCCCCTCAGCCGCAGTCTGGATAGCTTTGAGTCCTACTCAGGTAACGATGTCATTCCCTGGATATTGTGACTTCCACCTCATTCTCACTTTGTCAAGCCTGCTCGTGTTTGTGGATACCAGTATTGAGAGAATGCAGTTAGAAAGTGTAGTTTTGCATTACATCTCAGTAGTATATACCATTAACATATCTCATAGCCTATTTCAACTTACCATCACTTCGTTAGGGGAACACTTCCTGTTTTTACCATTGAAATTTTATGAGTTTAAAGAAACGTCTCTTACGCCTCATCACATGTGTCCACATCTTCATCCCAGGTGTATGTTTTGTTTTGTTTTTTTTCTTTTTCATCACATCCGTTAGATTTGCATCTGTGTTCTCATGTAGGTCTAAGATGTTGATATCTTAGTGGAATTTCATGTTCACTTCTGTCCGCGTTTCGCTCTGATTTCCATGTCATGATCTTGTCGTTACAAATATGTCCATTTGTAGGTCTGTACATTTGGTAAATGCCACTGTTGATGAGTTTTTTTGACTCACTAATGACAATTTAAATCACAAATAAGATTTTATTTACTGCTTTTAATAATGCACTGTCGTCCACCTTCTTTTCCTCCAGACTCGCTGAGTCTCGCACTAACCCCCAGGTCCTGGACATTGGGGTAAATCCTCAGGACTTCAACCCTGAAGAGTGCCTGTCCCCAGGGAAGTGGGACCAAGACGAGACAGATTTTAATGCACAAAAAGACACTTTGGGGTTCTAATGTGAAGCCTCCATCAAGAAGTGAAAACCAGGGAAAGACGAGGAGAAACGGTGGTAAAACAGAGACACTGACGACTACAGTAAGGTTTCCCACCTTCTCCCTGTTGCCACGTCCTCTCACGCTGCACAGAAGTGGCTCTCTGATGCTCCTGCATCCACACGACCAGAGACGGACAACATGAGCTGACTGCTCGCACAACAGGCCAAAGCAATACAAACCAGTTTATACTTTTTATGAAAACCATGCAGTCTCGTCATTGTTTATTGTTGGTGTATGATTATTTTTTTTGTTTACTCCCTAACTGATGACAGTATGTTTATGTATATTGTGCTACAGAAAGTGTGTGTGTGTACAGAATATAAATGTAGATGTGAGAGCTGTGATGAGAATTGAGGTTTGAAAATTTGAGCTGAGGTTACACAAGGATGCTTGTTTTTATTTTATATACTGAAAGATGGAAAAAAAAACAACAACCGTTAACTGGATTAGAGGGAAACTCGCTGGTGAAGCCGCCAATACACACCAGTTCCATACTGGATAAACAGTAATGTTACTACCTGTGTGCTTCAAGACTTCAGCCTTTAGTTGGGAAACCAAAGCTTAAAAAAAAAAATAAAAAAAAAAAAAGAGAGTCAGATTTTTGGCGATGAGAACAATGTGACAATCCTTTTTTTTTTTAATAACAGCAGAATCTATATTTGCACTCAGCATTCATTTATATTTACAACCACACATTCATGTAAGGGAATTTAATGTCACCAAGCATCAAAGTAATTTATGTTTTATACTCTTCCCGTATTAATTTTTCCTCCTAACTGTTGAAAAAAGTTTGATCCCAATTTAAAAGTTATATTCACTTTATTTTTGGATTCATCGGTGACAGGAGCACGCAAAACTCCAACTGGTAATTTTAAAGTCAGTGAATCACGATGAGACGGCTTATTCTTCATATTGCAGTCAGATGACTGTTATAAAACCCGTTGAGATGAAGGTGTTTGGACACTGTCATCATGTTGCATTGTCTCAAAGTGAGTTTTACAAGGTTTTTTCCTCCTAAAGACTGTTCCTATTGTTTGACATTTTTTATATATAAATTTAATTACATAATTTTAAATAAAAGTACAAAAGTGTTTGTGTGTGTTACTTAATTTACATTTTCTGAGAGAGATATTACAGAGGATTGAGGCGACCAAGAGATACAATTTATCTAGTCCTGGATCTTCCTCTTGGATGATGATGTTTAACCCTCTATGGCATGACTTTTATTTTTTTGTGGAAAAAAATACTTTGCTTTACTTTTAAAGTGCTTTGGGCTCCCCATTGACATGTCAATAACAAAAATTCCATCCCAACCCCCCCCACACCAAGTATCAGTTTGTTGCCTCAGGGCAACAATGTGCAACGAGGGTAGTAAAACACCAAGATTTTCTTTATATAGTTGTGTAATTAAAACTGGAATTAAAGAAGAAAATCACGCAAAAGGTAAGAGTAAATTCCATCTACTGATATCTAGCATTTGAAAAACAAGTTAATTTTCACATTTAACATTTATTACAAAACAACAGCCAACTAATGTACGTGCATGTGTGCGTGCATGTGCACATGTATGATTTTAGAGATTATAAATTATTCTGTGTGGAACCGCAGAAAGCAGTTGCTGGTGGCCGTGAAACAAAGATGAACATTACATTTTTGGCACTTGACTTTTGGTGTACCACTGCATCCTGGGATCTTGCATCTTCCCTTTTTGTCTGTCATGACCATCCAGTGGGCTGTGGCATCCAGCCGCACATCAGGGATTGGAATGGGTGTAGCAGGTCCTCTTTTTTTCTTTACCTCAAATTCTGCAGCAACTGTGGAACTGGGACGACCATTTTTGCACTCCATAGTCTTCCCACTCCTACAGAGGCCTTGAGCAATGTAGGATTTGAAAGTGTAGAGCCTCATTTG
>JBAMYA010097474.1:0-20854 GCA_037176975.1 Arrhamphus sclerolepis | reverse complement strand
TGCAGTATGATGGATGTAGATGTGTGTATGGTGGGTGTGAAGTTCATGTTACACCCCCATTTAATTCATTTTAACCTGTAACAGAACAGCAGTGATATTGAACCGTAACACAAAACCATATTGAACCATAACATTAAAAAAAAAAAAAAAAAGGGGATACCCTTCGTGTCAATCTGTGACGCACGGGGGTGCTGCCCAAGCGTCAATATGTGACAGTAGGGGAGTGTGTTGACAGATCACACTGTCATCCGCAAACATCATAGTCCATGAAGATTCCTGTCTCACCTAATCTGTGAGTCTGTCCATCACCATAGCAACAAGAAAGGGCTTAGGGCTGATCTGTTGATGCAGTCCCACCTCCACCTTAAAGTTCTCTGTCACACCTACTTCACCTCACAGCTGTCTTACAGCTCTCAAACACGTCCTGCACCACTCTAACATCCAGACTTCCTCATCAACAGCTCCTCTCTCACCACCCTGACAGCTCCGTCTGACATTTCTCCATCAACATCCTCAAAGCAAATATATCTGTACAACTCTTTTTGTCATGAAACCAAACTGCCGTTCACAAATGCTCACTTCCTAACTCCAGCTTCCACTACTCTTTTCCAAACCTTCATTGTATGAATCATCAAATTTATTGCTAGTTGCCACAACTCTGCGTGTCTCCCTTGTTCTTAAAGATCAGCACTTGCAAGCTTCTCCTCCATTTCTCTATTCCTCTCACTCTCTAAGATCCTGTTGAATGTCCTAGTCATCAAAAACTCCACCTCCTCCTCGAGCAGTGATGCACAGTCAGGAGAGGCAGGTGAGACAGGGCCTCACCTGTCATCGTAGAAAGAATAAAATATAGAATAAACAAATAAATTAAATGGTTATATTTATCCAGTGGTTTGAACTATAAATTAATTTTCCATTTAACTTAAACAATTTTGATTGTTTTGTTTTTTTAATTAAAAATCTGTGAATTCTTGATAATCTATGCCCCCGATTTTCCATAGATTAGCTGATATATATAATATATGTGTGTAACCTGTTTCGTGTGCTCAGCGATCTTACAACAGCAGTGAAAAAGCATGAGGTGGACTTCATTTATAAGTAAGACCAGAATAATGTTTTGTTTTTGTTTGTTTTTTTAAATGACATGTGCATCGCTTGGGCTACAGTTTGTATGCGTAAAGAATGATGATATGAGATATGAAACATAACCAGTTAACTGCTGCTGATCAGGTGAATAATTTACTCTTGTGCTGTTGCAGGTTTCATGTATGTGAAGAATGTTTTAGCTCCACCCGTTGATTGTGTGGAGAAAGCAGACAGTTCAGTTAGATCTTTCTGTTTTCCTGTTGCTTGGGTTTGGTCTCATGGTTGGTTTTAGGTGACACCTGCCATTTTGGATCAATGTTTGGCATGGCAAGTGGCTTCAGTTGGGCCTCTGCTGAACCTGCATCATCTGCCTGAGTTGAGCCTTGAAGAAGCAGTTTTTTGTTTTTTGTAAGTAGACCTGACATATTTAATGTTTGTGAATGGTTAGTGATGTGTATTTTGTCATTATTTATTATGTGAATGTATATAACGACTGTCTGCTTTCACATGCTATATTCACCTCATGTTATTGTTTGTGACTGAAATACTCTGTTTCCTTGTGTTTGCTTTTAGTTTCACAAGGAAAGTGAAAAAGCATTGCAAAAAAACAAGTGATGAAGACAAACAAGTAAAAAAATTGAGCTTTACTTCCACGTCCCAGTCATCTTTCAACACTGAATGCCCAGTACACCTGTTTAGCTGTCTGTCACTTCGTGGAGAGTTCGCCACTTAGAAGAACCTAAAATATAAAATGTATTGAAAGATCTTTCACAGTTCTTTATTTGCTATATGATTCCATATATTTTGCTTCATATTTTGATGCTTTCAGGGGGACATGTATCTGCACCATAGAAAGTTATAAAAATAAAGAAGCATTGAATGAGAAGGTGACTGGTAGTGAATTTATCATCTGATGGAGTCAGTGCCTCACCAGCCATGAACATCACCACATGTCACTGTCCAAGACACTTCCAGTCCTCCACAGGTATATCATCAGGACCAACTGTCTTTCCACTCTTCATCCTCTTCAATGTCCTCCTCACTTCAGCCTTGCTAATCTTTGCTGCCTCCTAGTCCACAGCAGTCATCTCTTCTACTTTTCCCTCTCTTTCATTTTCCACTCTCCATTTACCAACTCTTCAAAGTAGTCTTTCCTCCCATCACACTTCTGGAACCTGCTGGTACATTTCCATCTCTGTCCTCATTCACCCATGCGTGCTGCACATCTGTCCATCTCTACTTCTCTGCTTTGACAGCCTGTGTAAATCTGTCCCTCTCTTTTTGCTGTCCAACCAAAGCCTTCAAATCATCGTAATCCCTTTCTTTGGCACATCAGAGGGGATCAATAATTGCTGATGTGGTTTATGCAGTAAGTTATTGATTCACTAAAGATGTGAAACATGTTTTTCCATTTCGGTTCCCAACACAGTTACCAAATTAATTCAGTTTATACGGCACCTACTTACAACAAGTCATCTCTGGGCGCTTTAGAAACAGAGCATCAGTGGCAAGAAAAAACTCCCTCTTGGGAAGAAACCTGGAGCAGAATCCGGCTCTTAGGGGGACCCTCCTGCCGAAGACCAGCTGGATAAGGAGGAGATGAGGAGAATTTACAGATGTCACTGTGAATTTTCTGAGACCAATGTGATCTCTCAGTACCGGCTTCCTGAACGTTTATAAAATATTCTGGTATACATGTCATGAAATGGAGAAGGAGCCCGGTAGACCTAAAACCTCTAGTTCAGGGGTCCCCAACTCCAAGCCTTGAGGGCTGCAGTCCGGCATGTCTTGCATGTTTCCCTGCCACAACACATATCATTCTAATGAATGAATCACCATCAGCTTGTCATCCAGGTCTGCACAAGTCTGTTAACGACATGTTCATTTGTATCAGGTGTGTTGCGGCAGGGAAACATGCAAGACATGCAGGACTGTGGCCCTCGAGGCCTGGAGTTGGGGACCCCTGCAAGACATATCGGTCCCCAAATGTTCACAACGATGACACAGTCCTCAGTTGGCATGTTAAGAGGGTTTGTGTGTGTGTGTGTTCTGTCGCTGTAGGAGCCCTGTCAGCTCATGATGAGTGACCTTTCTGTGAGTCGGACAGCCTGCGGGATTTTCTGATTCCAAAACAAGAATGTTTGTGTGTTTGTGTGTCTGTGTGTGTGTGGTCGTGTTTTTTGTGTGTGGTCGTGTCGTGAGGGCATAAATCTGTGCACATAGTCGCACTGTGGGGACTTGTCCTCATTATGTAAATGAACATTTGTGTGTGCTCCAAAGGACAGGATTTCCTCTGAAGGGAGGAAAAGTGTGCAACGATCAGTTTTGTTGTAGCTGGACGAGTTGTTTGAGCACCATCGACACTGCGGTGAAGAAGAGGGGCTGGTGGACCAAATGAACAGCCATCTGACTACTGGAGGCTGAAATGCTAAAAGCAGGAGCTTGACTATTTCATGTCAATCACCAAAATCCATGAAACCATTCCTTAGATATGGCCTTATACAAACACCCATGCCCTCAGTAATGACTGGGTGGCCAATACACCACAACAAAGAGAACTGGTTCTTGTGATTTCCACACCAGGTGAGATGAACTGAGCTAAGACTGACTAGAGCTGGGTTTATATATGACACAAGTAATCAACGTTATGATCACAAGTAAAGATTTATATGAGGGGGATCCATGTCTAATGTCTTTGAGGTGAAGGAATGAGATGAATGAGAGATGAGAGTAGGATCTGTCATAGTGTAAATAGAGGTCAGTTTAAGGATCCAGAAGAGGATGAGAGGACGCCACTGGTGGAGGTAATCTAAAACGTTAGTGTGAACAGGAAAGTGGGTCTGATCTCTGGTGAGCCGAACAAAAATAAACAAAAGAGTGTGTGTGTGTGTGTTTGGAGGGCAGGGGGTAGGAGCAAGGAGGCCATCATCTAGAAAATGCTTTCCTTCTTTGCTGTTAACTAATTTTCTAAACTTTCTATATATGTTGTTTATATCTATTTGTATGTTTGACCTTGTATTGTCACTGCACTTTCACTTACATACTACACAACACACCACACATACACCACTATACTGCAGATACCACACCTTCACTGTCTGGTCTCTTTGTCTGTCCTGTCCCTTATTGTTTCATTTTCTGTGACTTTAGTCCTCTCTGACAGAACCAGGGTTTCAGATGTTAAAGAAGAACACATTAACTCTCACTCACACCTATGCACAAAAATAAATAAATAAAAAAATGAAATAAAATCAGGTCCAAGGTTAAAATGGATATATGTCTGACTTTAAGGGGTTTCCCAGATCATGGGAAGATATATGAACAAACATGAACACCAACACGAAAGACTGGAGAGTTGGAGGGGGATCATCCAGTCAGACTCAGAGAACATGCTAATGAAGGCTACCTTTGTGCTTTATCGTAATTAAAGTCAGTTTTCAAAAACAAAAGAGATCTGCACCTCGGCTCAGAGTCAGATGAGATCTCCATCCATGCCATACCGCTGTAATCAGTACCCACGGATGTGAACAAAACTGGAAAAAAGTGATCATGTAGCGTCTTTCTTCCTGCACATGTAGACATTTGAAGTTTTATTAAAGCTGTTGGCTGCAGACTCAAATAAAAAAAGGCTTACATTCAGTTGTTTTTTATGTAAATCTTGATAACTCATGATGCTATAAATATGTCTCAAGTTTAGTGCCACATATCATCTTTAACTGATATTTACTCACAGTGTAAGTGTAAGAATGACAGAAACGCAGATCTGTCAGCTGGAGGCCAAATCGTTGTGACCTGTTTAAAGCAGCTAGAAGAGAGCTGTCGCTGTCAGAGACATGATTGGAAATCAGATGATTCAGCCAATCACAGGGCTGCAAATGTACACAACGCAGAGGCTGGGTGCCCTGATATCTCTGCCCGTCACCATGGCGATCAGAAGCAAATAGAAGCGGCGGCTGCAGGCGAGTCGTCTCTGGAAACTCTGGGAGTGAAGAGTGACCAGACAGCAGCAGGCCGACAGCTTTTCAAACAGTCTGATGATTTAGTCTCCCTGAGGTGGATCTGCAGCAGCCAGAGGGACCAGAACTGGTTCTAGATCAGCTGCTGGGTCAAGCAAAGCATGAATCTTGCTCCTCTGATGCTAAAGAAGACAGTTGATTCAGCAAAAACAAGGTGGAAGAGAGTAGGTTTGAGACTCCAATTTATAAATGGAACGGCTAATAAAGCACTAACGGGCCTCAGTGAAAATGGTCTGAAAGTGCAGGTCTAAAGCTCCTGACACGTTTGTGAGTATCTATTTCACCCCCACTCCCCAACAGTCAGCATGAAGCCTTTATTGGGACCGCTAGAAGACACCATGTTGGCAGAAGATGACTCCAGTAAATCCAGAGATGATGACTAGACCAACAGAATCCAGATGTGTTACTGTGTCAGAGTAAACTGACCTAGAACACTGTCCAACATTTACATTTTTAATCCACCTAAAGAACGACACATTAGTTTGAGTGAAAAACCAGCTAATTATAGAACAGCAGCTCAGCTCCTCCAGGAACCAGTAAAGTTCATATCTGATGATATTAAAGTAGAACTGGAGCAGTTTTACAGATGTTTTAACAGGTGAGTCCAGGTGGAAAAAAACTGAATCAACCATTTGGACTTGTTTTGGCTCCATCTGTCATTTAACCTTACTCAGGTACCAGACTGGAAAGTAATTACATTTCAGTGATCCATCGCTGTAATTATACATTCCATCAATTATTCACATACTTGCTTGGGTTTTGAATTGTGTTTAATTTTGGCATTAATGCTCCCGACATGATTCCCTAGTCGCTTTCCTGTGTATCTGATGGACATGTTGGGAGGGGACGTCTCCATCCAACACCAGACATCTGCGGTGTGAACAGCAGCAAAGACACTAAACTGATTTGTTCGTCTCTTTTTGGGTTGTGGAGGTCAGAGGTCAAACTTGGAATAAAGTTTAAAGTGGATTTTCTTTCTTTCTTTTCACAAATGGAGCTGAGAAAATCCCAGACCGAAATAAATAAGTTTATTTATTAATTTACCTCTTCATTTGCTTCCTTTGAGTGACTGACGAGACTGTAAGAGTTTCATTTAGCTGAATGAAAATTTAATTCATTAAATAATTTGAATAATTAAATTATGGTTATAATTAAATTCACATTATTAATTATTCAATAGTTAATTCATTTTCCTTTGAGGATTAATGAAGTGTACTGTTTAATTAGTGTTTGTCTGGGTTTGTTCAGAATTGAAGTTGTGATTGCATCTTTTGTTGACGATTAATAATTACGAGGAAAATACTAAAAACTGTTCTGCTGTGTCAGCAGAGACCTGACTGGAAGCTACATTCAGCTCAAGTCATCAAAGCTGGAGCAGCAGAACCAGGATCTGCATTAAAAACTGAACTTGTGAGTCAGAGCTGATAATTACTGACACCAATAAACATAACTCAGGAAGAATGAGATCCACCCTGAGTTCATCAAGGTTCTGGATGTTGTAGGGGTGTCGAGGCTGACACGTCTCTGCAACATACTAGAACCTAGAAACCTAAACAAACGGAGTAAGAGTTTGGTTGAAAATCACATTTGTTTCCAGTGAGAGTTGGACTCCATCAGGGCTGATCTGTCACTGATTCTGTTCATACGTTTTGTTGACAGAATTTCTAGGTGCAGCCAAGGAGTATAGGGGTTCCAGTTCAGTGGTGTTGGGATTTCATTTCTGCTTTTTGCAGATGATGTGGTCCTGTTGGCATCATCAGTTGAGGACCTTCAGCTCTCACTGGAGCGTGAAGCAGTGGGGATGAGAATCAGAACCTCCGAATCTGAGACCATGGTTCTACGGTAGATGGTCCTCTCCAGGTTGGAAGTGAAGTTCTACATAAAGTGGAGGAGTTCAAGTGCCTCAGGGACTGAGGGAAGGATGGAGCAGGAGACAGATGGATCAGTGCAGCGTCTGCAGTAATGTGGACTCTGTACTGGTCTGTTGTGGTGAAGAACAGAGAAGCCAAAAGCAAGACTCTGTTTACCGGTCAATTTTTGTTCCTACCCTCATCTATGGTCATCAACTGTGGGTACTGACCAATAGAATAACATCACTGATACAAGCAAATGAAATGAGTTTCCTCTGTAAGGTGACTGGACTCTCCCATAGGACAGGTTCAGTAATCTGGGAGAAACTCAAAGTAGAGTTACTGCTCCTCCAGAAGAGCCAGTTGATGGTTCATCTGGTCAGGATGTCTCCTGGACGCTTCCCTGAAGAGGTGATCCTGGCATTTCCAATCAGACTCAGGATATGATGGAGAAATGATATCTCTTGGCTGACCTGGGAACATCTTGGTGTCCTCTGGGAGGAGGTGGAGGGGGTGGCTTGCTTTGGCTGCTGCCCCAGTGACCCGAACGTGGATAAGTGGAAGTAAATGGATAAATGGAAGTTAAACCACATTCTGTTCATTGTCCTCTGAAACCATTTTCCTTCCATCAATTATGTATTTCAAGTATCAAAGATACGATGTAAGTTATTTTGGTGTCCATTTGGTGTTTAACACTTTTAAACAACTCTCATTTCTAATCTTGAGGGAAGAAGATTATTTTGTGGATATGTTATTTGCTGGAAGCTGAATTAGCTGACTAAGAATGTCATCATTTCAAAGGATGAGAAGAAATAATTTCCTCCTCAGAGAGCCGTTGAGGTGTCGGTCCTCTCTGGACTCACTGCTCTTTAGCTCAGACTCACATTTGTCACATTCCCAGTCCGATGAACGAACCGGTGCTCCTTTTCAGAATCTTTGATGATGTTGTTGAGGGAGTCACTGGCCTTGTGTGATTTAGTGGTCCTGGAAGCATGACTCTGCAGAAAAGTGATTTACACAGCACTCCTCTCTCCTCATCAATAATAGATGAAGCTGCTCGGCTCCGAGGTGGAGATGGGGGAGGCGGAGGAGGAGGAGGGAAGGATCGGGTTTCCTCGCTGAGAGGAAGAGCAGGATGGTCAGGAAATGGTTTCTCCTGACCACACTGGAAAACAGATTTTATTCCACCACAGTCCAGTTCGGTTTGTTTTTCAGCCTCTACCAGCTTCATTTCTGTTGTTTTCTTGTCAGTGGAAGAGGAAAAGAATGGAAAATGGGTGGAACAAGCAGGTTGGGACACACCCACCTCAGTTCAGTTACCACAACGTGGACTAGCGGAGTCCACTGGGACTGATCCAGCCGCTCTCTGGTCGGTAGGCTTGTTCCACCTGTGCTTAATCACGACTGGCCAACACCAGATAGTTTCATGCTTGTCGACCGCAGGTGCATCGTTCTACAAGATGCTGTCGTACGCCCCCGACCGCTAACACAAACAGAGACCAAGAAATGACTGTTGTTTGTCCCGAAGAATCACTAGCTCAGTGAGTTCTGATCTCCGTGGTCATCCTGACACCTCTGAGCTAATCCTCTAACGGGCTAGTGTTTGTGGTACATGTCAGGACAACAGGAAGCGATGAGGCGTGCTGATGTGACGGTGGCTGCAGAGGAAGGAGATACGGTGCAGATGAACTCACCGCTGTGGAGGCTGCGGCCTGTTTGGACTCCTCCGTCAGGAACGTCAACATCTGCTCCACCTTCTGCTTCTCCTCCTCACTGATGTAGTCCGTGTCTGTCGGCAGGAAAAAAAAAAAAAAAGAGAGAAGAAACTGTCACTGGCAGAGAAGATTTGTCAGATCTTTCATGGTTCAACCCACATCCTCAGCTCTGCTGAATTCATGTTCCTGACAGATGCAGGTCCATTTAAAAGAGAAATGAATAGACTTTAAGATTTATTACAAGAAGCATTGTTGCAACAAAGAAATATTCCACCAAAACTAATTTACTTCTTGTGCTGTTTAGTTTCCACAAAAATTGTACATCATACATCAACCAAAGTTGGTATAAACATTCCAGGCCAGCGAGAGCGTGGAAATATAATCATATTCTTATAACTACAACATTTCTAAGAACATTTACGTCCCTTTGATTTGTTACTAACACCAAAAAGAGCAATAACAGGTGAGGAGGGCAGCCAGGAGAAAAAGTCATGCTTTAGCCAACATTTGCAACAAACTTTAGAACAAAAAGCTATTTGTCAAAACTTGTACTTTTAAATTATTAAATTACATGAACTTTTCAATTTTTACATTTATTTCAAAATGTTGCAATATTGGAAAACAAGACATTTCATATTTTTAATCTTCGGATTGTGGTTAAAGTGTCAGTTTGTTAATTAACTTAACTTGATTGTTTGACAGACGCCTACACTGCATCTCTGGTCGTCATGGAGACACCAACAATGTCATGAAGGGGAGTGACAGCTTCTGTTCTATAAAGCCAAGCAGGTGTGAGACGGGATAATGTTTTGATGTGTCCTGAACAACGTGGGGTCCGTTTCAGAGAGCAGGTTCTGTAGAAACTCCAAGTATGCTGAACTTGAACTTCAACAAAGCAAAGTTACTCAACTCTGAGCCAGAGGGTTCAGTTGAGCCGGTTTCAGAAACGGAGGTACCTGATACTCGGAGTCTGTTACCACGGTAACTGACCCTGTGAACTAAACCTGGTCAGTTTTACTTCAACATATCAGAGGTACTTGCTGTCTCCTCTCCTTCATGAAGTTTAAATGAGTTCAATTTAATCAGATAAACCGATCATAAAACGATCATTTTGGAGACGTCTGAACAACAACGTGTTGCATTTATATCTGTAAAGTATGTTGATGATCAGAATAGATACTTTTATAGTTTAATGTGAACAAACCAACAATGATTTGTACCCGTGACACCTTGATGATTTTTTTTAAGAGTGTTAGGTCTTTTCTAGTAACAGTTCACCAAAACAAAAACAAAAAAGAAGTTATCTTAATTCTGTGCATCACAAATATCACCACAGTTTGTCCATAAGTATAGCATTAATTTTGTTATTGATTAGAAAATGTCAGTTTTCTAAATGACGATGGGGATACTGAACATATATACACACATACACATACATACAGTACATAAATATATATATATATATATATGTACACACATATATGTGTACATTTCTTTTTTCTTTTTCCATCTCATCTGGGTTAATATAATTTTACCAGAAGAGGTAAATAAAAATTCTCCCCTGTGCAGTTGTCATGGATGCTAACTCTGAACTATGCAGACCAAAATAGTATTTCGTTCCAGCTTGTAAATATGTCTATTTGTGCTGTAAAGTGGACATCTTAACATGGAGGACAATGAAGATTTGCACTGTTTTAGAGGCTTCACTTAGAGGTCACCAGAGGAACTGCAGTTTTTCTTACTACAGCTTTAAGATAGGTAAACAATTATTCATTATTTCATTAAATTCCACCTAAGGGGCGCTGCCACTCATACATCTCAATGGGCTGAATCTACTAACATCCCAATTTGCATGTAGTAATTTACCTGCTCAATCTGGAATTTTGTGTGTGGGGCTGAACCATAGTTTGTGAGTGATTTACTACGAGTGAATGTGTAAACGGCAGCAGGTACAAGCGTGTTGGAGACGCCCTATTGAAATGAGGGTTTTGCGTGTTGTTTCTGGCCTGTTCAGCAGTTCTCCACCAGTACGATTCAAACAACGGAACCTGCTCTTCAGGATTCCAACAGTGCGCTTCAAAATATTCCGTGTACGGATATGGGCCTTGTTGTATCTTATTTCTCCAGCAGTGGTCGGGTTGATAACAGGTGTCAGGAGGAAGGGGTGTAGGGGGTATGTGCTGTCACCTTAAAACACATAAGAATGAATATGACGCATGCTCTTGTTTTCAATCTAATAAATTATTTCACAAAGGATTCCACAAATTGACCCACCTACGAGTCAGCCACAACTTGGAAAACAGAAAACTGTTTCTCAGATTAAAAGAATCATGCACTGACCTGCGATATTTTGCCTCAACATTCATGCAAATGCACTGCACTGCATGTGTTTGGCATTTCTGTACACATGCTCAGTGTCTGTGCTGCACATGCAGTCAATCACTCCCACCACTCTGTGAAATGCAGCTACTGCTAAAAAAGGAAAGAAAAAAAAAGGCCCCAGCCCCACATGGCATTTAGGACTTTGGACAGCATATCTGAAAAACGGGATTGGGAGCTCCCAGCTGTAACAGCTACCAAACGCTGGTGTGTAAACTAGAAAGAAGTTTCATCACTGCAGGTATTGCGTGACTCCTTCTCGTGGATGGCTCAAAATCCTTTCTGATTTCCTCCAACAGCTCTGAGATGGCAATGCTGGTTCAGTGATGTGTTCTAATGATTGTTTCCTTGTTCATCCCAAAAATGTTCACGAGGGTGAATAGTATGTTCTCTGCATTTCCTTGCTTTGTTTGATGTCTCCTTCTTTTGTCAATAACTTCAGCCATGCATGAGTAATTACGCAGGCTGTTTGCACATCTTTTTGAAATGTATTAAATTTAGATGCAATTTCTATGACCAAAATTGCATTCAGGTTTGATAAATCCCTTTGTGGGTGCAAAATTAATATACTTACATATTCTATTCCCAACACATGTAGAACTGCGTGTGAACACTCCAAATTGCATAATCATCAGACATACTAACTGGATGCAGACGCACTATTTTGCACTATTTTGAAAGATGCAACCCGTAGTGTGCACTGTTAGTACATCAGTTTGTACATTTTTTTGCCTGTGCACTGAGTTTGCACTCATTTTTATACAAGCAAACCTTTAGTGAATCCAGCCCTATATCTTATAAAAAGAATTGAGACTGAATTGAGATTTAACTGTCTGGATGACCCAAAGTACCAACCGACTGAAGTCCATCAGAGTTGGGCTGATACTGATTCAGATATCCTGGATAAAGCTGCAGTTTTATTTCCAGGGCACACTAGAGTGTCATAAACCGAAATAAAGATACGATATGTAACATTTCCTCCAAATTTGGTCCGGCTTCAGTAAAACTTCAGAAGACTGGATGTGTAGTGAGCTTGTATGTGCGCTATTGTAAAGACTGAGTTATGGGTGAAGCTACAAATATAAACCAGCGTTTATCTGCCGTCCATCACCTCAGGCAATAAACCAACACAAGCATTTTTTTGAGAGCAGCGTTAACCTCCAGCTGATGGAAGGACACTTAATGGCCGCAATGGAAGAAGTGGGAACGTCTGAGAGCCACTGAGGTCAGAGTTGTCATTAGAAGACTCCAACAAAGTTTAGAGCTGTTCACAAAGTACTGAAGAGTCTCTGGTGGACGAGGTTGGCAAAAATCTGACATCAAAGACATGCACACTCAGTTGAATGGTTCCTTCTTCTGGTTCTCTCTTTTCTTCAGTTACGTGCTACACCATATCTTCATTCATAATCATGACCCAGGTTAATGTTGTCAGTTGGTAGAGGAATTTCATTCACCAGCCTTAATTGTTAGGAGCTCAACAATCCTATAAAGTGCAGAAAAGATTCATATCATCTTCACCACCTGGATGCACAGGTTGGTTTTTGTTTTATCGGAAACTCTGATCTTCTGATCACTATCGCTTAAAGAGGGGATGGGTTGGGCAAGTTTTTCACTCTTCATTCCAGTACAGCTATGTTTCATAAATCAGTTCCTTTCATTCACTTGAACTCTACTGTAGACCCCAATGGTGGGTTTATAATAGTCATCAGCCACACTGGCAATCTACTAGTTATTTTAACATTTATACCCTTAATTGGTGATGATGAGGCCTTTAAAAGTGGCTTACATATTTGGTGCTTTTTTAATCCCTCTAAAAGGGAGTACTCATTTTCCTCCTATGTACATCACAAATACAACTTCAGGTGTTTTTGAGACCTTCAACGCTTTTATTCGAGGGGGGGGGGGGTAGTCCCTTATGAAGGTTACGAAAAGAGGCAAAGGAAGGAAAAACTTCCGCACATGTCAACTTGATAGTGTACCGTTCATGAAGGCTCCCATGTTCCAGAAGTCTATAAAGAACACGTTGCATTGCAGTCAGAGTTTGACATTCTTACAACAAGGTCGTACAAGATGTTCCGTTAGAAATTAACAATGTGTTCAAAGATTTTTATAACACTCTTTACACCTCTGCTCTGGACCCACCCATTTTTCAAACATCTAGACATTCCCCCAAGTGAATCTGTCTGCTGTGGAAGAACTAGAGACACCAATAACCTTTTCAGAAATTAGGGCTGCTGCAAAGTGGGAAATGTCCTTGACCAGATGGCTTTCCCTCAGACTTTTATAAGAAATTCTGGGATAAACTTGCCCCTTTGCTACTAGACATGTTCAATTAATCATTTAACAATTGTTGCCTTCCTCAGACTCTCTCTCAAGCTTCAAGCTCTGTTTCCTGTTGCTTTACGTCTGGAATCCCCTCTACCATCTATTACTACCCAGACCAAAGAGGACTCATTCAGGATAGACACTGCTTCTCCAGTCTTAGTTATTTAATAAAATCTAAAATGTCCCAAACACTAAAACTCATGAGACTTTGATTTCATTGGATGCTGAGAAAGCGTTAGACAGAGTGGAGTGGAATTTCCTTTTCTATACACTTGAAAAATTTGATTTTGGTAAAAACCTTTTTTCTTATGTGAGGCTGCTTTACTCTTCCCAACAAAGTGAGGACAAATAATGTCCAATCCGACTACTTTGGCCTCTACCCTTCAACAAGGCAGGGCTGTCGATTAAGCCCACTTTTGTTTGCAAATGCCACTGACCCTCTTGCGACCGCTCTCCGCTCAAATACCCACATAGCTGGCATTTGCAGATACGGTTTTGAATTGAAAGTTTCTCTTTGTGCAGATGTGGTCCTGTGTGGCTGACTTTAGAGGCTAACTCATCCAAATCAGCTTCACCAACAGCCTTAGGAGAGTCTATTCTTTCCTCTACGGCCCTTAAACTAAGTGGGTGATTTCAAGACTCTGGACCCAGTTTAAGCAGTATTTTGGTCTACAGTCCTACTCTATCCATGCTCCTTGGATCACCAATCATGTTTTTTCTCTCTCCTTATTAGATGGTGGGTTCCTGACTTGGTCTGTGTTCAGCATCAAAACATTTAAGGATTTGTTTATTGACAACATCTTTGCATCTTTTCAACAGTTGACAGATAACTTCTTACTTTGCCAGATTTCTTTTCATATCTACAGGACCATGGCTTCTCTACCAGTACGAATCCCCTCATTTACCAGCCTGCCGAATAATTCAGATCTGGATGTTTTCCTGACACCAGCTTTTAACTTTAAAGGACTTATTTTTAAGTTCAGATTAATTTCTTGGGTTCTGATTCTTTGAACTCGTCCTCTGGGACTTGCAGTGACCTCACAGTGATCCTGAGATGAGTACATAAATCCTCCATCTGATCCAGATATGGCCTAATTCAATGTGAGATCCTATGTTGTAGCTACTAAAAATAGGGTTAAAACCTCTGACTCTGTGTCTCCTTCCTGTGGGAGATGCCATCAGACCCCGGCTAATCTCCTACATATGTTTTGTCTATTTCCAGCCCCAGGCCCTTATCTGATATATATGTTTAACACCAGTTCGCAAATACAAGAGGAAAATGTGTGTGTGTGTATATATATATATATACTGTATGTATACACTATTTTTGAATTGAGAGTATAGAATCTACAATACAAAAGCTTGATTCAAAAGGATTTGCTCTGTTTAGATTGTAATTGTGTTTGTGATCTGTTTGGAATAATAAAAAAAAGTTAAATAAAATAATAACTCTAAAAAATTTATAAATAAAAATAAATAAATAAATGAAATTGATTTCTACAACCATTCAGTCTTTTTTCGTAACCAAACAACATTTTGTCTTAAAATAGCAAATTTAGTAAGACTTTGCTGTAAAACTGAAGCTTTTGTAACATTTTTCGCAGATGTGAAGAAGTGGCCACTTTTTAACGTAATACACTTTTTTGCATGAAATATCAACTTTGGCAAAATATCAAATTTTCCAACATAAAAATTATGGATTTATGTTATAAAATTGAGAAAGTCCGATAAATGCAAATAACTGCAACACATGAATGTTGTAAAATCATGACTTAAACTTAATATTCAACATTTTGCAACTTTCACTCCTAAAAAAATCAATACTTTCTGCTGTGAAACTGTGAATTTTGCAATACTTTTTGTTTTACAACATTCTTAATGTAAAAGGTAAATTTTTCTCAAATTTCACAAAATTGTCACTATCTGATGTAAATTACAACTTTGTCACGCAATTTCAAATTTCATATTACTGCAACTTTATGTGCTATAATCAATTCATTACGTTATAAAAGTTTCACAAAATCACGTTTTGACATGTATTATGACTTTGTCAAAAAAGCTTATTTTGTTGGATGTAAAAATTACAAAATTTACAATCCCAAGACCTTTTGCTCTAATAAAATGACAAATGGCAAAATTGTGACACACGTCAGAATTACAAAGTCCAGACCAACCCAGAATGAGTCCCAGTGGTCTGTTAGTCCAGTTAACAGCATAACAAAGAATATATACATATAAAATAACAATGATTCCACTCTGCTGTCTCTTAATTCTCAGTTCAGAAGTCAAGTTTACTGAAAGTGCTAAAGTGACTGGTTCCAAATAGGTGCCCAGTAGGTTTGTCTGCACGTTCCACAGTGGTCCAACCTGCATTTGTCCACATGGACTTTGATTTGGATCTAGCTGGGCTTTAGGTGTGTCCGGCTGGTTCATTTTTAGGTTAACGGTGACTTGTATCCTCATTTCCTCATCCAAACCCACTGTTAAATCAGATGAGTCCTGTTTGGAATTGCCAGAACCAACTCATGCCTCTCCTCCTCCTGCTCCATTACTTCACCCTTCTCCTCCCTGCACCTCCCTCTGATGGTTTTCAATTTGTCCTTCCATTTACTTCCCCAGTAACAACCCCCACCCCCCGAAGTAATCAGACTGATCCACTTTCCTCATAGGAGAGTCAGCGCCTGCGTGGAGCTAGAATATGGGCTCATTGGACCGCTGCCATGCCGCTGAGGAGTAAGAGACTATATCTCTGCTGGGATGGAGAAGAGATGGAAGAAAGCGCACCATTAGCTCGACTGCACTGAAAGCATCTGCAGCGGGTAACGAGATAAAGGCATGGAGACAATTATGGATAAAGGAAGTTTCCCAGAAAGCATCAGTAGTTAACCCTCTAAGGTTCTGCAGCTTTTCTGCTGCAGGCATCTGAGAAACGAAGGGTGTATCCATCACAACAAAGTGAGGACAATCATCTGGTCCTGACCAGCTGATGAAAACAGCGAAGAGTCAGTTTCAGAAGCTGAGGCTCATCATGCCAACCAATCACATGACACACTGCCCACATGGCCCGCCTGCAGCTGGTGAGCCCACAGAAGGGCCAACACAAGTGGCTTAGACCACATGGGTACAGGTCAACCTGTGCCCAGCCACCTTCTCCAGGAGGACATCGAGGTGTTCCCAGACCAGCTGACAGATATAACGTCTCCGGATCCTGGTTGGATGGATGAACCACCTCAGCCAGCTCTCCATGTGAAGAAGTAGCAAGTCTACTCTCCTTGAGGACTGAAGGTCCCACCCCGTCTCTAAAGGCTCCTCTACACGTACACAACTTATGCACATAGTCATATGAGATTATAACATCAGTACAATCTAAATTAGCTTAATCCAATCAGCAACCATCCCACTTAAGGGTTGAAGCTCATCCAGGAAGTACGTTTTGTTGCAGTTCCTCCACTGACCAATAGGTGCTGGTCCAAAACAGAGCGAATCCCCATTGATTCCCATTTTAAAAGTGCCAACTTTACAGTAGAATTAAACATATTTACAGCCTGGTACAAACATCGGTTTTGGTTTCTATAGTTAGGTTTTACATCCATGACAACTTTACGGGGGTAAAATGTTTTTATACCACATCAGAGAAATTTCTATTAAGCAGTAAAATTGACCAATCAGATGTCTGGACATCATTTAAAGTGTTTGACTGACTGTTGGCTTGACAACTTTGTCCCTCGTCTTTGCAACATGGCACTGCGTGGTTCAAGGAAAACTGGGCTTCAAAGGCTCTCTGTGCAAATCTGTGGGTCATGTGACCAGATAGTTGGCCCATAGTTATTTACAGTCAATGACTTAATCTTGGGTACAAAGTCTAGGTCACGTTAATTAATTCACTGTCAGAAAATGACAGTATTTGGTACCAAGACTGGTGTGACAGCTGTCAGCAAACCACTCATATTGTAGAACATAGAACGGCTGATCCCGAGACTCAAATACCCTAACACCCCTATACCACCGGGTTTACCTCAGAGTGCTCAGACAGACACCCAGGAACTGTCCTCACTACCTCCAGCTCCTAAAAGCCAGACTGAAAACAAGAAAATGTTGTTGCTGCAGCGCAACAGCAGGGCGTTAATTAGCTGGAGCGTGCTCGCAGCGATTAACGGAGGGCTTTGTAGAGCGCTGGAGGCCACTAGGCAGGAGTCCTCCTTCAACAATGCTACAATGAAGGAGTCTTTCTGTCCATCAGACTCGTCTCCAGACAACAAACCTCCAGGATTTTCTTTTAAGTAGAGGCGACAGAAAATGATCCTCATGCACTTGGACTGGATATAAATCAGAGCATCGTAACTCAGCCTTTTAAATTCCCTGCTGACATAAAATGAGTTTATATCAACCACTTAAAGGTGTATTTGACTTAATTTGGTATTAAAATAATGCAAAAATCTTGAAAAAATAATAAGAATGTATAATTAAATAGATTTAAAAAATGAAAATAGTAATTAAAATAATAATAAACATATTAACTGTATATAAAATCAACAAAATAAAGCAAAATCAATGTAAATCAAGTGATAAAATTTATATATGTATATAATTTATCATTTCTTATGCTGTCATAAAATTTATAAAAGAATTTGATTAAAAAAAATAATAAAGAAAGTAATTATATAGAGATAAAAACTACCAATACTGGCAGTTGTAGCATTTAAGGTGCTAACGTCGTAATTAAAGCAATACCATTTTACTATTTAACACAGAACAGTTTTAGTATTTAACGCTTTCTAGTTCTCTAGTATTCAACCTGCTGATGTTTTCAGCTACCGGACTGCTGGTATTTAAATGTGCCCGCTTAGGGATTAATAAGTCTAATTTGATGTTAAAGCTGGACTGTAAACAGTCGTGGGCTCTTGGTTCTGCTTCCAGCCAGTAGAGCTGCAGAAACAGACTTTATCGTCTGTTGTTTTGTTTGTTTGTTTGTTTTACTTCACCCTCCACAGCACATGTAGTCCTCCCTGCTCTGCTTTGAAACTACACAACAGCATGGTGGGGAGAACTAACCTAACACCATATTCTGTTTCTCTCCAGCCTTTCCTGTGCTCCTCCACAGCGTGCACGGTAGCACAGTGTGCACGTGTCAGACGCCTCTGCAGCAGAAATCACATTAAGAACATACCGGGCTCGTTTCCAGAGAAGACTCCCTCCATCAGAGAGAACAGACTGAAGCTGAAAAAAAGAGTTCAGAAGTAGAAAATTCCAAGTTCTCAGAGGATTCACTGAGATTGGCCTCAGAGAGTCTGAGGAACATCACCAGTCCAGCATGGCTGCTGCTGGCAGGTTCCTACATTTCCCATAGTGCACCTGCAGCTGTCTGACTGTGAAGATACTCTGCTGTCACGGGAATATACAGGTGTGGAGGTTAAACTCACATGCATGCAGGGAGAAGTGTCTACGCTCCGAGGTCCCCGAGGCCGCGGGGGCCACAGAGGACGCCAAGGACCCCACTGCTGGACGGGTGGCGGCGTTGGCGGCAGTGACCGAACCGGAGGAGTCACCCGCCTCCCCCAGGAGGTGCTGGATGGAGTGGAGCTGGAAACACGGGTCGGACAGGAGGACGGAGGCGGCCCGGGACGTCCTGGAGAGAGAGGAGGAGCATTTCATTTCTGGGACAAGAACTCTATTACCGTGGTCCACCAGAACAGGAACCAGAACCTGACACAGAGATCTGAACTGTGGTCCACCAGAACAGGAACCAGAACATGACACAGAGATCTGAACTGTGGTCCACCAGAACAGGAACCAGAACCTGACACAGAGATCTGAACTGTGGTCCACCAGAACAGGAACCAGAACCAAACAGAAAGCCATGAAATCCTCGTTTTATCCAAAAATGTGGTTCTTGATGAGGTCACAATGTTTTTCTTAATTAAAGTTTTTATGAATTTATAATGTAGAAAACTTTTTTTTTTTTGCAAACTTTTGACTTTATAACGACAGATTTAAAAACAAAAAATCATCTGTGGATTAAATAGAGTTCATGAAATTATAAAATCTGAGTTTTTCCTGAAATACTGAAAATGTGCATATTTGTGAAGTCAGACATTTTGAGTTCTTTTATAGAATTTCTGTTTAAAAAGTCCAAAATGGAGAGTTTGCTTTTTCTTGTCCTGCAAACTCGCTGATGTCACACTGGAAACTAACTGAACCAGCCCCCCCAACATTGCTGCTGATTTTATGTTTTAACCCTTTTTACATTCTGAAATCAGTTATCAGTCTTATATAACTCATAGCTGATAGTGCAGAGATCTCTCTGGGTATGGATTAGTTCTTGCTATTGATCTGGATCACGGTTAAGCTCCACCTCAGACCTCCAACCAGACCTGAATCCCTCCTGTTCTCCAGGGACCAACCAGCGTGACTCAGCAGGCTCCCAACTGCAGCAGCAGAGCTCCACGTGGCTGCATCCTGGACGATCGTTTAGCAGAGTACTCAATCTAAGCTTGCATTGATCAGGTTTAAATCACAGCTGTGCTGCTACCGGATGCTCTGATCACAAATCAGGTGCTGCTCAGAGTCACTCCTAATCCAAATGTCAACATATTCTGCTGCTAACAGAAACCACCTGAGAGATCAGAACTGACTGACCTGTCCCAGAGACTGATTCCATCAACGTAGAGGAGTTTCCCACAAGAAATCTGTTATCTGGTAGTTACAAACCAAAGATCAGACTGAATTCAGAGCTGGACTGTAGAAAGTGAAGTTGTTTGTTGCTGATGTTGTTTATTTCTATCTTAGAGGGGGTCACCATTACAATCTGTGGTGTCACGTGACCTGGACCAAATCCCCCTGCCTAATCCCAAAATAGGAAAATGGGTGGGACAAACACACCTGGTAGTTGGGTGGAACAAACCCAGCGTAGCTTTCATTTATTCTGAAGGCTGCCAACCAGTGGCTGCTGGTCTGACTCCCAGCAAAGTGTCATCCAGTTGGCAGCCTTCGACTGTTGATCCTTCCAGACCAACCAAGAAGAGGTTACAGAATTCTTCACAGCTCCAAAGTCCAGTTAAGTTAAGCTAAAACCCTTAACCAACATTAAAAACCCATAAGCAACCTTTAAACCCTTAACCAACATTAAAAACCCTTAACCAACCTTTAAAACTCTCAACCAATATTAAAAACCCTTAACCAACTATTAAAACTCTTAACCAACATTAAAAACCCATAAGCAACCTTTAAACCCTTAACCAGCATTTAAAACCCTGAACCAACCTTTAAACCCTTAACCAACATTAAAAACCCATAAGCAACCTTTAAACTCTTAACCAACATTAAAAACCCATAAGCAACCTTTAAACCCTTAACCAACCTTTAAACCCTTAACCAACATTAAAAACCCTTAACCAACCTTTAAAACTCTTAACCAACATTAAAAACCCATAAGCAACCTTTAAACTCTTAACCAACATTAAAAACCCATAAGCAACCTTTAAAC